>OZ014467.1:2823923-3103923 GCA_963966035.1 Acleris laterana | reverse complement strand
GCGAATGAATATTATGGCAAGTGATAGAATTATGGCAAATGACTTTCGGGCAAACGACAGAGAACCTTTTGTCTTCTTCACCGCTGCAAAGGCTGGACGGATTCGGATGAAGTTTTAAAGATAGATTTTATTAAAACGTTTAAGCCGTTTAAGAGATATTCGTTCTGAACGAAGGTGTCGCCATGGCGCTAAAAACAATACCATAACAAATCAAAAGCAATATTGTTTATCGTCGTAGAATAGGTCCTGACCTCCAAGGATCCGTGATCACTATCATGTTTTATGAATAACAGCAATAATGTCGCTGTATCTCTATCTTTATTACTTTAAGCGATATGGCCTCCGCTTCCCCTTAGACTCGGTGTAATCGTTGGAGACGCCAGACCACTCGGTGAGTTTTATTTAAATATTTAAAAAAAACAATTTTCATTTGGCGACGCGCTGGCCTACGAAGCTAGCGGTCTTGGGTTCGAATCCCGGTAAGGGCAGATATTTGTGTGATGAGCGCAAATATTTGTTCCTGAGTCATGGATGTTTTCTAATGTATTTAAGTACATATTTCTCTACATAAGTATTTATATCGTTGTCTAGTACCCATATTACAAGCCCAGAGTTTAGTTTGGGACTAGGGCAATTGGTGTGAGATTGTCCCCTTATATTTGTTTATTTATTTCATTTTATCGAACGCTTTTTTTCTTCTTAAACCGTACTGTCTATTTCGTTTAGCCAAAATGTTTTGGTCAAATGTATTATTTCCCGAAAAGTTGTTTTCCGGCGCAGTTGATTTACTTTTTATGTAGTCACAAGTGTAACCTAACCAAATAAAACAATAATAATACATAATGGTTTTTGGAAAATGAAAACTTTGCCCAAAGGGCAGGCTCCCGTTAGGTTAGACTTGTGACTACAAAAAGAAACACCCGGCGAGGAATGCCTTTCGATGGGGTGCGCCAAAGTTCATATAAAATTGCAAATTAGATTATTGGAACTCCGAAAATGTATCTCATATAATTTTACAACGTTATGATCACTCTTCATACTCTTCATATTTTTTTTTAATACTAATGATCGGAACTTATAATCATCTGAACTTATAATATAACGCCAATTTCCATGGAACCGTACAATTTTCAGAATATCTTAAATATCTTACGTGTAGTCAAAATTAGGTTAGGTTAAGTAAAATTTCTAAAAATCTAAAAAAGTAACCTTTTTTTTGAAAAAATGCATTATGAGTTGCGATGATTATGACTTAATAACATGTGAACAAAAAAGTATGAGCAAAATTTTTCGGAGCAATGATGAATATAGTCACAAATCGTTATTTGTGTAAAAAATCGAAAGACCAATTTTAGATTTAGATTTATATTTATTTATTTCATAATATAAGATACAGTTATATTGCACACATGTCAATTATACAGAATTCATATTATGATCGTCAAAGAAGTAAAAACAAAAAAAGTAATGTAGCAAAAGCCAATGTCAAAAATGAATGGATTAAAAAACACAAATAATAATAAATCGAGCCAATATGGACCCCTTTCGATGAAATGAAAATCCTGCAATGATACGTTCCTTGGAACCCTCCAAGGAACGTATCATTGCAGAATCATCATTTGAAATATAACGTGTAGAAGAGCGAGTATATAGTTTTTAAGGCGGGAAACAAGTGCCCATCGCATGTCCCACCCATTCGATTGAATGGTGAGCCACTTAAGATGGTTCATTCATTTTAATACCTTGGGCACTTGGTTACCGACGACTTGCGTGATGACGATGACATTGACAGGGAGCGACGGGCACTAGCCGTCAGGGCCAATATGATTCCCGCAGGTTCAGTCGATGTACAGTTAAAATAACACTTTTTCGAGCGTACATCGCTGTACACCTGCAGTTTGTGGACGAGGTACACGCAACGGGCTATAAACTCAATGCGTGTACAGTACAACGCGTTTAGGGTTCTGTTGCGGCTGCCGCGATTGCGGGTGGTAGGACCTTGTGCAGGGTCCGTCCGGATCGCTACCACCATCTTATCTATTAACCTACCGCCAAACAGCAGTGTTCGCATTGTTGTGTTCCGGTTTGGGGATAAGACAGCCGGTGAAATGACTAGCATAGAGGCATTCCATCTTAGCCTCAGGGTTGGCAACGCATTTGCAGTCTTAGGATTGCATTGCAGTCTTGTGATTGCGAATGTCTGTGGGTCACAGTTTCCACTTACCATCAGGTGGCCTGTGTGCTCGTTTGTCTACTCGATGGCATTAAAAAAAAAAAAAAAAAAAAAAAAAAAAAACTGCAGTGCGTTGGGTATGTTCGCGGACGCGCGCGTGGACGCTGCGCAAGCGCTGCGCCGCGACGCTCTGCAGAGTCCGCGCCAGCCGCCACGGTCTCCTGGGTAGTGCTTCTGTAAACAACGCCGGTAGTGCGGACTGTCGAGTGAATCCAAGCGGCGTGATTAAGTAGTCCCGTCAGTGCGAACAAAGCACATTGTAGCGCGTGCATTTTCAATTAAGCAGCCTTATACGTTCGACCCATCGTGCTGGTAAATTGAAAATGCACGCGCTACTATGTGCTTTGTTCGCACTGACGGGACTACTTAATCTCGCCGCTTGGATTCACTTGACAGTCCGCACGACCGGCGTTGTTTACAGAATCACTACCATGACCGTCGTCGCTGAGAGATGGGACAGTGGCCTGATCAGGCGCAGGTCTCTCTTCATTTAAGTTTAGTTACTAACATAGTTATTTAAGTTCTGTGTGTAATACTAACAATATATGGATTCCGTAGTCTTTTATTTTATTTTTATTTTAAAAATGTTTCGGTAAAATAATAGGTACGCTCGGTCAAGAAAGTGGTCTAGCAGACTTTGACAAACGTTTATGTGAGATTATATGTATGTTGTAAACTGTTTAATGCACAATTTTTTTAATATTACAAAGTATTATTACAATTAATGTATCAAATCGAACTTATCCCTAAATTGTCGCTAAAGTTCACACTTGTCACTGTCATAATATTATTGCAAGGGAAAATCATACTTGTTGTATCCTGTCGTGCAAATGAACTTGAACCGTAGTAGACCACATTTTTGGCCGATTGTACCTTGTATAAATATTATTTGAATTAATATCTGTGTTTTGCGGGTGGTAGGACCTTGTGCAGGGTCCGTCCGGATCGCTACCACCTTATCCATTAACCTACCGCCAAATAGCAGTGTTCGCATTGTTGTGTTCCGGTTTGGGGATAAGAGAGCCGGTGAAATGACTAGCATAGAGGCATTCCATCTTAGTCCTCAGGGTTGGCAACGCATTTGCAGTCTTAGGATTGCATTGCATTCTTGTGAATGCGAATGTCTATGGGTCACAGTTTCCACTTACCATCAGGTGGCCTGTGTGCTCGTTTGTCTACTCTATGCCATAAAAAAAAAAAAAAAAAAACTAAGTAAAAATATTACATTTCTAGATATTAATTAATCTTGTTTGTTAGTTCAACAAAATGGAAGCAGTCGTGTTTAACGGAAACGACCTGACTCTCAAGTATGAGACCAAGTTCCCGAAGCCCAAGATAGTGCTGGACACTGATGTCATAGTCAAGGTGGAATATGCGGGCGTCTGCGGAACCGACCTTCATATCATCCAGGTATCCAACACGTGTCTGAAGAGACTTATTACTTAAGAGAATTATCAAAAGTGAGTGGACTTGTCGGAAGGAGCCGCCCTAGGCGTACTTTTTCGAGTCAAATCGGAGAAATACTGGAAAAGGCCCGAATCTTAAGTACCCGAAACCGACGTGCGTGCATGACTCGATGTATGATTGTGGAAGAAGCGAAAGAAATTTGTCAAGATCGTAGCAAGTGGAAATAAGTGGTCTCTGCCTACCCCTCTGGGAAACAGGCGTAATTTAATGTATGTATGTATGTATGAGTGTGGAGGAAGCAAGGGAAGTTGGTCTGGTTCATAGCACATGGAAGGAAGTGGTATATGCCTATCCCTACAGGATAGAGGAGGTATCCAGTTCTTTTTGGATTGTAATAAGGTCCAAAAGTGGATACATTGCTTTGTTGTCGACTGTACCCAGAATCCGTGTAAACGTACGGTCACGAGCGTTTTGGGACCCATTTCAAGAAAAACATCCTTGAAGTCGTCAATGTCATTAGAGATGTCAAGTCATTTGTAACTTGTGGGAAACTCAACGTTATTGTTGTAGAATGTCAGATTGACTTTGGACCTAAGGTGGGTACCAAATTAAATCTCGTGACTGTACACGTACTTGCACGAAAAATCATTAAGTTGAAGTCCTACGTGATTGCACCATCGATAATGATCATGATAATCGATAGTGGTAAAGATGATGATGATGATGATGATGATGATGATGATGATATTGCTAAAGTTAATGATGACAATGACGACGCGCTGGCCTAGTGTGTAGTGACCCTGCCTACGAAGCTAGTGGTCCAAGGTTCGAATCCCGGCAAGGGCTGATATTTGTGTGATGAGCGCAAATATTTGTTCCTGAGTCATGAATGTTTTCTATGGATTTAAGTATATATTTCTCTATATAAGTTTTTTCACACCACCTGCTCGACAATGCCAAATTACATATCATGCAAACCTTACGCAAACCAAATCATTAAAGCCCTTGGCTTTAGCCGGGGTGTAATGTTGTACTGAATCTCATTATAACCCGCTGGGTTGTAATATTTTCACTTTTCATAGTTATTATTACAATGGCCTTAAAGTCTAATTTCGTAATAAAAGATCAACTAATACTCGAAGGCCGGGCGCGGCGCCGCCGCCACCGCCGCGTCGAACCTAATTTGAAAATCGAACATTTTCTAAAATCGAGCTGGCCACGGCAAGCTGAATGGAACACATTTGAAATTAAACAAAAGCCGCGAGTATTGTAAGACGCTGCAATAAAATACATTGGTGATAACTGCAAAGTTTTAAATAAATATATCAAAATTGAAGAAAACATCAAATATTATCAATTTTCACTTTTAATTTTAATTTACTATAATAAAACGCTGTTTTTAGTAGACTCGCTTTTTTATTGTCTCGCAAAAGGTGAGAAAAGTAGAGTACACTCCTCGGGGATAAAGCTGTTTTCGTCTTGGGCGCGCTTGAACCCCTCACTGCGCTCAGGACTCTTCTTAATTCCCTCGCTTCGCTCGGGAATTAACTCGTAACACCCTCGCTGCGCTCGGGAGTTAAATCTGGAGTCCTTCGGTACGTTCAGGATTCAATATCGCGCCCGTGACATAAAACTGTGCTTTATCCCCTCGGTGTATAATCTACTATTATATCGTTGTCTAGAACCCATAGCACAAGCCTAGAGCCTAGTTTAAGATTGTCCCCTTATATTTATTTATTTATATTTACAATGACGATGCTTGTCTTCCTGCAGGGTGAATTCCCTGCGACCAAGGAGCGCCCTATCGCTTTAGGACATGAGTTCAGCGGGACCATCACTGAGGTCGGCAAGGCGTCCATCTTCAAGGTCGGCCAGAAGGTCGTTGTTGACCCTAACAGGTAAGGACATGCCAAAGCAGTTGGCCTAGTTCAGGCTTTCCCACCCTTTCTGGCGTGCCCTCCTTTGATATTTTTCGTGACAAAAAACAAACGTTCATAAATTTAACACATCTACCGACGACGCGTATCACAATCTAAGTTATTATATAATTACATACTCGTACATACATACATAAGCTAACGCCTTTATTCCCAGAGTGGGGTAGGCAAAGCTACAAAATTACTAACAACTCTACAAACTTGTTAATGATTCTGTAACCACATTTTGCACAATTAGGCTAAGATGTTTACCAGAGTATTAGTGACAGGTTGCAAGCCCATCGCCTAACAGTTACTACACAGCCTTTATTCCCTATAGTCTCTTACGACATCCACGGGACGATATGGAGTGGCCCTATTCTAACCCGGCAACCACGCGGGGGCTTATATAATTTATGATTTATTAACGCGTTTTCTACGTCCTTTTAGAGAGGCCCCACTGGTTGAGGAACCCTGGCCTAGTTGAAAGTGGCCCTGTGGATTCTAGGGGCCCTAACCAAGATAGAAACGCTACTAATTTTTTTTATGTAGTTATCGCTTAAAATATTTCAATAAAAATAAATAAATGCTTTATCATTTGTTATTTCTTCGTGAATAATTTGTACAACCAGTAAAAGCCCACGAAACTATTTTCGTACCTTTAAGGTGCGCGCACACCGAAGCTTAACGGTGCGTATATTACGGTGTCGTTTCGTGAACAAAACGCTCATTGAATACAAAACGGACACATTCCAAAATAATTTGCTATTCCATTAAAAATCGTATTCCAACAGCTTCTAATTTTAAAATGTAACACTGACTCATTTCGGATTGTGTCCGTTTTGTATTCAATGAACGAAAAGATGGGGCCATAGTAACAACATGGCACCGTTTTTGACGCACCGTAATATACGCACCGTTAAGCAGCGGTGAGAACGCAGCCTTCTTTTGCATGAAATTACAAAGGTAGCGTGACACTCGAATGCCGCTTGGATTGCGGCTGAGTCAATTAGGTCCAACGGACCTGATTTATAGGATCCATACGCTGAATGCTAGTCACGTTAAATTTGTGACTTTTTTTTTGTTTTTTTTCAGTGCCTGCCACACCTGCAACTTCTGCAGGAGCGGTAATTACCACTACTGCCTCACGGCTGGCATCAATAGCACGATCGGAATCTGGAGGAACGGGGGCTGGGCGGAGTACGTCTTGTGCCCACAGACCAATGTCTTTGTTCTCCCGGATGAGGTCACCACAGAACAGGGTAAGAATGGATTGATACGACTTATAGACGAAAGGGCCAGGTCAGGAGATCCTATACCAATGCACGTGTATGATGAGACATGGGTATGGAGGAACCGAACGAAGTGTATCTGGATCGTAGCACGTAGATGGAAGTGGTCTCTGCGTACCGCTACGGGAAAGAGGCGTGAATATATGTATGTATGTATATGTAGGCGATACTTTTTCGTCTTCTTCTTCCTCTGTTTGAGGGTTAGACCATCCAGTTCTGAGCAGACCCTAACAGGTTCTGAATTCCTGGTAGAGTGACTGAACTTTCATCCGAATTACTGTCAAATTAGAACTGCTTGAGTGGCTGGATTTGAAACACACTATATTTAATTATATTCCTGTTTACTACCAACTTAGAGGTAGGTCCAAGATGTGAACGCCGCAAACATTTCAGTTTACTACCAAGAAGTAGGTAATATTAATTCTTGGATATTAATAAGTTTCATCTAAATAAAGTCAAATTTCATTTGACCTTGACTTTTACACCGCTTGTAACCTTACACCATGATCTTCCTATCTTGTACATAATATTTACTTTACGACGTAACCTACTGATAAGTAATTACGTTCGTGATTATGTTATCAACAACAAAATGAATATAACCTGTAAATATTCCATTATTATCAGTATACTTTACGTTTATGGTTATTTTGTTTTTAACAGTTTAAGAATTATCTTTACATAGTATAAAACAAAGTTGCTTCCCGCGTCTGTCTGTATTTCTGTCTGTGTGTATATCCGCTATCTCTTCCTTAACTAAGCAACTTTTGATGCGGTTTTTATCATCAGTTTTTTTTATGTTATTTATGGTTTACACTTTAATAATCGACACATATTTTTTTTTACTACACTATTTATTCGTTTAGCGTACCGTCCGTCTGTCACAACTGGAGCTGGCTGAAAACCAACGATGCAGATGTTTAACACCTCAGCACTATGCTGAGCCAGTGTCTGATTCACTGTCGCGAAGACACACTCACTACTTGTTTATTGCTATTTTTTTTTTTTATGTGTGTCTTAGTGTGTAGTGAATAAATGTATTTTTCTTTTTTTTGCTTTCTATATTTCATAGAATGTTTTGCTTCGCCGATTTTTTATTTAATCGACAGACATAACATTATCACGTACATGATTATAATTTTTTAGTAATTACAGGTCTAACTTGAAATAACATACGTACTTAACCCATGTTTAATATAACCTAAAAACAATAAGGTTTCAGCAGATAGCTTTCGATGAAATTATGAGTGTCGAAAATTCAAGGGGATCCTTGTTTTTATGTATAAAACATTCCGGTTTATGTACGGATACTACACAAAAACTCAAATTAACTGAAGCGAAGCTAGTGTAATATGTACTCGTATAATCTTGATTTAAAAAATGCGACCCGTCTTTGTTTTGCCTCGGTTTATATATATGTTCTGCAGCACACGTTCATAAACCAGGTTCTTTATACTAACGTCCTGAGGTTCCTTGTACTAATAGATATTAGTATTTATATAACACGGCCATTGAAATGAAGATGTAATGCCAAGGAAGTAAAGTGTGTGTGTGTGTAAAGTGTGTTCTTTTGTTTTTATGACTAATAATCAAATTAGAAAATTGACTTTATTTCATTTTTAATTCATGATGGAGAAATTTCCTTGTATGGTGGACCATAGGAGGATAAAATATCCTACGGAAGAAATTCTCTAACGCCCACTTGCGTGGACCAGAGTTAGCGTCTTAACCCGAGGTTAGGCGGCAAACCACGTACAAAAGTAGACGCTTAACTCTGGGTTAAGGGCTAACTCTGGTCCGCGCAAGTCCGCCTAAGCGACAGTGAAGATTGCATTTGGGTCAATCAACTTTTCGTTGTAGCTCGTTGCCATGGTGACGTCAAAAATCAGTTTTATTGGCAACTACAAACCCATTCTTTTATGGCCTCTCTCCTGAGTGTGCTAGAAGTATATTATAGCATTTTTTCTAAGAAACTTTATCACTGTTGTCTCCTGGCTTACGGGGACAACAACAAAAAATTGATCCACCCATTTACACCTGTTGCGTAATTTAGAAGGAAAAAGCAGTTAAAGGGTGACCCATCGCAACTTCGAAGATTTGTTTGCCAGCTGTTTTATCTATCCGAAAATCCGTTTAAAGAGTTAACCTACAAGTTCTATAGATATTATGTCAAACGCAATATGGCTTTACTGACTAGAAAAGAAGACCAAGTACAAAAGTCATCTCAAAATATCAAACAAAAACTATCATTCTGCAAGTTGCAGAATATCGCTAATTTGTTTTGCAATCTTAACAAAACGCTGAGAACATTCTGGAAAACATTTGACAGTATTAAAAATGTTTCCTTTCCATGCCAAAGCTAAAAGTTCTGGAAATTACCGAAAAAGGATTATTTTACAACTTAGGTATGAACACTATTTTTCAGGTGGTCTCTGTGAACCTTACTCCTGCGTCGCGCATGGCTTCGAACGCGCGTCTCCTCTCGAAATTGGACAGAAAATCCTTGTCGTAGGAGCCGGGATCATAGGTAAGAAACACATAAAACTAAAATTATACTATCTGTGTTGTTGCCAGTTTAGAACAGTGCTACTCCATGTCTTCTCGTGGATATCGTAAGATGCGACTAAGGGAATAAAGGCTTGTACTGTTAGGCGATGGGCTTGCAACCTGTCACTAATACACTGGTAAACATCTTACCCTGATGCAAAATGTGGTTACAGAACTATCAACAAGTTTTTAGAGTTAAGGGTTTCAGTTTTTGTACGGAACACTAAAAAGGCGACAAATTCAAAAAGATCACTAGCTGGTAACACAAAATGCATAGGGACTTGATAGGTACTCATACATAATGTTACAGCTTGTTTCGTACGTAAAATTGTTGCCATATGAAGAATTTGAGAAAAAATGTGTCACCACTAGCTAGTCGGACTCTAGTTGTAGTAAGTACCCTTTGTTTTCGGATTATTATCAAAGCTTTATAATCCACACTGATATCTTATCTGTAATCCAGTCATTATGTATCTACGCGTATTTTTGCATGCACTATAATATTGATATAACACAATCGCATTTAATTGTACAATAGAGTACTAATCCCTTAATGGGATAAGTTGGTCACATTATCTTATATTTATGGTTTTTTTAAATTCTGTAACAAAGTAAAATTATAAACCCTGTAGTTTTGTGAAGCAAACAGGACATCTCTCTCTCTCTTAATTTAAGAGCCCTGCTCTTGTCGGTGGAGTTTTGCGGGTGGTAGGACCTTGTGCAGGGTCCGTCCGGATCGCTACCACCATCTTATCCATTAACCTACCGCCAAATAGCAATGTTCGCATTGTTGTGTTCCGGTTTGGGGATAAGAGAGCCGGTGAAATGACTAGCATAGAGGCATTCCATCTTAGTCCTCAGGGTTGGCAACGCATTTGCAGTCTTAGGATTGCATTGCATTCTTGTGAATGCGAATGTCTATGGGTCACAGTTTCCACTTACCATCAGGTGGCCTGTGTGCTCGTTTGTCTACTCTATGCCATAAACAAAAAAAAAAAGTAATTTACAATCTTCTCTTTTCTCTGCCAGCTCCTTCACCTCTTTATACGACACGACATCCACCTTCTCCTTAATTTGGTCCATGTGGCTTCTCCTTGGCCTTCCTCTGCCTCTCCTACCCTCAATCTTTCCCTCTACCTATAATGTTTTGATAAGCATGTCGTGCCGCAATAAATGGCCAATCATCCCCCCTCTTCTGTCCTCCACAATCACCAATATCCTTCTCATCAAATCAAATCAAATCAAAACGTTTATTACGATCATGTTGTATACCTATACAAAAGGTCTTAAGTAAATATTATTCAACATGAACCCTGCTAGGGCACAGCAATCTTAAAAATAGTATAATAAACTTATAAGTATAATATCTTACATTATAACTTTTATAATTTTATTCTAGTATTTTACATGCATGGCACAAATTAATAAAACTAAATAATAGTAGTTTATGTAATAGTTGTATAATGAGAGGTCAAAAAATAATTATGAGTGGCGTGTGTTACGATGTTCGCCTTCGGCTCACATCGTAAAGGTAAGCGCCACGAGTGTTTTTTGACTTACACTCAGGAGCAAAAGTATCGGGTCAGAGTGCGTTTTTCATACAAACGAGGCTATTTTGAAGCCTTGGTTCCTATCCAGGGGTTATTTTGAGTGAGGTTTAAAGGTGGGTACTCCGAGGTTCAATAGAGGAGGTCAAAAGTTCTTAAGACACCTAACTGATCGCACAATCAGTTGACACCACAGCGAGAGAGTTTGGGTTCGCATTTGGATTTCCTTACATTTTATTGTCATTTTAGATGTTTTTCTGAACATGTACAATTCCGGCGTTAACCGCAAATTCAATCAGTTGGGTGTCCTAGGCACTCTGGAAGTCCTGTACCGATGCTCGGAGCGTCCATCATCAGATTTCACTATAAGCATCCCCTGGCGAGGAACCAAGGTTTCGAAATAGCCTCGTTTGTATGAAAAATGCACTCTGACCCGATACTTTTGCTCCTGAGTGTAGTTATACACCGTTGCATACTATACTTTTTCTACGACTAGGTTTCAAATGAAATGCAAAACTAAGCGAAAAAACTTACAAACGAACGAACGAAGTAAAGAACAACAAACGAGCGGGAAACAAGAAAATGACAAAATATGTGTCTATGGTTGACTTTGTTTTTAAATTGACGGAATGGAAAATAGAATTATTTACAATTCCAAAACATTTTAATTTGACCAATCAGAATACTTCACCAAATTAAATCCACCAATCACAATACACATCGACTGTCAAACGGAACGGTAGGTTCTTTTAGGTACGTGTTTCTCTTTAACTAATTTAAATCTTTTAAAAAAACTTTGTATTTCGTATCAACCAACCAGAATACAGCTATTTTAAAATCGACCAATCAGGTAACTGAAATCATTTTTCAAAACATTAGGTGATTTATAGTCCCTATTTCACAATCGTTAAAATATGATTAAATCGATTGTGCAACGCTAAGCTTTGGCAGCAGAGCTGGCCGTATCGTTTTGTCTCAAAAACGCACAAGTGCTTTTTTGGGGCATAGACAAGATAGACTTTTCTCTGGATTATTCTGCGGACATATTATTATGTATGTTCTTATATTAGTGTTCGTGACTACATAAATGACAGATAAAAGTACAGGAGCAGGAAAAATATTAATTTTAATTAAAGAACTCTTGAAGTGAGTAGTAGTACTTTAACTAATACAAAAAAATTGAGCTGTAATTTAAACTGGTTGTGGTTTTCTATATTTTTAATTGAGCTAGGAATATTATTTTAATTTTTTATTGACATTGCGAATGGGCCAGAATGGATCATTTGTAGAGTTGAACTTCTCTTTTACCCTCGCCAATACTTCCTGATTTGATGTCATTTCCGTCCAATTAATGCCTTCCATCCTTCTCCAGCAACACATCTCAAACGCCTCCAGCCTCTCTCTCGCTTCCACATAGTGCAATATGTATGATTTTAAAAAATGATTTCTGGTCTATGGGATATTTTAGACTTAAAAAAATATTTTTTGTGATTAAATGCTTGTTTTTCAATTGCAATCCTTGCTATTATGTCTTGACTACAGCGTGATTCACTATTTATAATACTTCCAAGCTATTTAAACTGTTTGACTTCTTCTAATATTGTCCATTTAATGTTATTGGGCTAGGGTAGCTTCGATTTTGTTTTGATATCTTTAATTTTTTGTCTTTTTTGCACATGAGTACGGTTTTATGAAACAAGCCTAAAGGCGAGTATCATAATAAAATCACACGAGTATTTTAATGCCTAATTATGTGTATAGTCGCATACATAACTCTATCTACATGCATTATCATAAGTTTTTTACAATATCTCAGAAACCTAAATCTGTGGTTGCCCTGTAGGTATCTTAATTAATATTAAAAACATTATTGAAAACGACTTTTTAATCAGGTTTTAAAGGGGGACGTGTTATATCTAACCAAACAAGATGGCGTTTTTATACGGGGGGTTGTAATATTGTCGATGATTTCAGGTAATTTATGGGTGACGGCACTTCACCACCAGGGGCACAGGGAGGTCACCGTCGCAGAGATGAACAGCGCCCGCCTTGACATCGTCAAGCGATTGAGTAAGCACTTTAAATACTAGGTTTCAAAATTCAAATTTGCTTTGATATTTACGAAGTAGACAAATACAAAATACACTTCATCTAGACATGAATGACAATACTCCCCAATTTGCGGAATAATTGTTTCCCGGTCGCCTAATCTCTCGTTTTGGCGAATTGCACTAGCCGGCAAGATCACCCGATTTAACAGTTCCAGATTTCTTTTTGTAGGGTTTCTTGAAGTTTCGAGTCTATGTCAACAAGTCTCAGACTTTTCAGGCCCTCGAAAAGAATATCTGTCAAGAGTGCGAGAACCTATCACCGGAAGTTCTGGCAAGAGTCATGGTACTCGTAAATGCTATAAATCGGGCCCGTATGGTCATCAATTTTGACGGTACAACTTGGCCAACATCATTTCCCGCCTTAATAGAAAAAAAAACATTATTGGGACATCCAATAAGCAATCACAATCCAAAAGCGGAACTAAAGATTTTCATTTATAAAAAATATTACAGCCAAAGAACATCGGGTGATACATTTTGCAGCGCCCTCAAGTGGTTTTAAATGTAGTTACAACAGTCCGCAGTCAAACTCTGCAGACAGTTTTGTGGAACAATGCATAACTTACTATAGTAAGCGGGAATAGCATGAGCCCCCCATTTCACCCCGCCAACAATGACAGGTGGCAGGTGACATTTTAGTGTACATAGCGCAGCTTATATAAACCCCAGTGATGTATCAACGAGTTAACTTTACAATGTATAACGAATTGTCACCTGTCACGTGCCATTGTCAAGACGGTGAAATAGGCGGCAGGTGGCCCGTGTACTCGTATGCATTCTCTTTAACATGTTATGTTTTCAACAGATACCGGGTTCAGGCTAATAGCCCCTGATGTGCTTGCGAAGGAAGGAAAACTTTACGACGTCATCGTCGACTGCACTGGTACGTCTAGTAAACCGTTAGTAGGGTTTTTTTATTCAAGTATACAAGTTAACAGTTAATACACCAAAACTATTATACATTAGGATAAAAACCGTAGGTACCTACACATAATATAACCCTACCCTACCCTACCCTTTATACCCTAGAAGGGTGCCAACGGGACATTACTCTCATAAACCTACCAGCTACATAATAACTAGACACTATGACAACAAATAATAGAAATAAAACCGTTAAATTAAATAGGGTTCAATTAGTCGTTTAATCATATTCAATTATTCCATTCAAAATTGCTCCACTCATTTTTTTTTCCGCTGCATTCAAGACACCACCTTCCCTGTAAATGTTAACTGTTCTACCATTTTCTTTATCTTGCAGGTTAAAATTTCAATAAACTATTAAAAAAAATCTAAAGTGTTGTATATTATATCATTTTTATTTCATTTAACTCAATATACTATCCAATCACATCATTTTTTAACCGACTTCAAAAAAGGAGGAGGTTATACGTTCCACTGTATGTATTTTTTTTTTTTTATGTATGTTCACCGATTACTCCGTCAATTGTGGACCGATTTTAAAAAATCTTTTTTGGTTTGATAGAGTATGCTTTCGAGGTGGTCCCATTGTCACCAAATCTGAATCTGATGAGGGGATCAGTGAGGAATTGAGGGAACTCCTCAAATATTGTAGGCACACATATAGCGATTTTAGTATTTTTAGTAACAAGCCTAGCATTTGCATTCAGAAAGTATCATTTGGTGAAGTGGAACTCATGATGAAGACCACAGATGGCCACCGGAACTCCTCAACGGTACCTCTTTCAAGGGTGGCGATCAAATATCTCGGTTAAGATAGTTGAGCGATTATAACGAAGAACATTTAATTGTTTAAATATGACTATGATTTTCCCGCGGTCTTGCTTGCGGCGTGCTTGAAATGTCTCAAAGTTTTATATCAACTAAGAAGTGGGACTACATAACAGTTTATTATGATCAATGAAAAGTAAAAAATAAAATGAATGTTTTAAAAAACAATATTTTTTTTATTTTTTTTTATTTATGTTATTAAGGGTTAAAGATTGTAGGTAAGATGGAGTCTCGTAATTGCAACTATCTGGCTATCGCAACTGACTTAAATAACTCCCACTAGGATCACTGTTTAAAGTCAGTATTTTTTGATATTTTAGGTATTAAGAGTCTTAAGAGATTTGTGAAGCGCCGCTAAAATCGCGTGGCTGAAAAAAAAAACATACAAATTTAGCTCCGGGCGATAACGTTTCTCACCCCCTAAATCAAGACCGATTTCCACGATTTTTAAAAATCCTGTTTTGCCTCATGCGAGCTGCACCTTTTGTAGGTCTACCCATGGTTTACTTAATGGATTATAGCTCAAGTTATATGAAGTAGTTCAACTTACTACGTACCTACGATTATTTACACTGAAAATAGAAAAATAAACAAAATTTAAAAAAAAAAAAAAAACTTACTTCAAAAAAAACATTACACTAAAACTCCCTAACTAAAACCACTAAAAAGCGAAAAATAAACTGAATTAACTAATTATTTAATTCAAAGGCCAAAACGGCGCAACTTTTTTTAATTATTTACATCAAACACTTTACTTATTAAACTTCCTACCTACCTATTCTTAATAATATTCAAAATTAACCTATATACAACATTATTTTACTTACCAATCTAGTTATATGTATTTACAAATTATAATGATTTACTTACAAAATTACAATGTGACGCTTATTGTTTTAACCTAATTACCTATTAATTAAAATAAAATATTATTATAATGTGTACCTACTGATCTGTTTGATTGAAGTTGGAGCATTAAATATTTACAGAATTCTTACACGTACCTACCTAAAATAAAATAAAACTATTGCTAGGTAAATACTTTAAACTCAACAATTACTTATATGTACAAATAACCTTATGAACTACGTTTTTATACCTATTTTTTGTCAAATATAGTTTTAAGTTAAAACATCACCATTTGAAGTCGAAGGTAGGAGCAAAGTAGGCACATTTTACGGTACTTACAACGTTTATTTATACTTAATAATCGATACCTAAGACTTAACAAGACTTAACAACTTGTGAATAGGAACGAAACATTTGTTTGGCACCGACTTCAAATGGTGATGTTTTAACTTAAAACTATATTTGACAAAAAATAGGTATAAAAACGTAGTTCATAAGGTTATTTGTACATATAAGTAATTGTTGAGTTTAAAGTATTTACCTAGCAATAGTTTTATTTTATTTTAGGTAGGTACGTGTAAGAATTCTGTAAATATTTAATGCTCCAACTTCAATCAAACAGATCAGTAGGTACACATTATAATAATATTTTATTTTAATTAATAGGTAGGTAATTAGGTTAAAACAATAAGCGTCACATTGTAATTTTGTAAGTAAATCATTATAATTTGTAAATACATATAACTAGATTGGTAAGTAAAATAATGTTGTATACTTATAGGTTAATTTTGAATATTATTAAGAATAGGTAGGTAGGAAGTTTAATAAGTAAAGTGTTTGATGTAAATAATTAAAAAAAGTTGCGCCGTTTTGGCCTTTGAATTAAATAATTAGTTAATTCAGTTTATTTTTCGCTTTTTAGTGGTTTTAGTTAGGGAGTTTTAGTTTAATGTTTTTTTTGAAGTCGTTTTTTTTTTTTTTTTAAAAAGTTTGTTTATCGTTCAAATTTTCCACCCTGTTATATGTCCGTCTGTATTTAGTACAAAAGTACATACATTACATACCTTCACGCCTGTCTCCCAATGGGGTAGGCAGAGATTACGGAACGCCAGGTGCACCGATCTAAACACACAATTTTCGCTTCCTCTACATGAATCAATCTCTTCATGCACGTTCGTCGGTTTCAGGTGCTTTTGATTTGGCCCTTACTCAGTACCTACATCGCGAATCTGATCACCGTACGTCCGTCTAGGACGTCCCCTATCGACATCTCCGCTCATTCTCGCTCGCCATATCTCTTTCGTAACTCTTTTTTCATCCATCAAAGGATAGAAAAAGACTAAATGACCAAACCACCTTAGCATACCCTTTTCGATTCTAGTCACTACATCTTTCATTCCACATCGTTCTCGGATCTCGCTATTTCTTACTCTATCTATAATTCTAACTCCACACATACTTCTTAGAGCTCTCATTTCAACTGCATTAATCCTACTTTCGTTCTTCCTCTGCCATACCCAAGATTCAATACCATACATCAATGTTGGTATCAATACTCCCTGAACAATGGCAAGGCGAGCTTACAAAAGTGATGAAAACAAACGCCTTTTCGCAGGTGTCGGCAAAGTCATGGAGAACAACTTTGGCTATCTGAATGACGGAGGAAAATACGTGCTGTTTGGATGCTGCCCCCCCACCCACCAGGCTTCGTGAGTACCAAATATATAAATAACGCTCCTAACACCAAAGACATCGCGCGAATTCACAACAGGAACCGGCCTTTATAAAAGTATAAAGGGTGGTCTGGAAAAAAACGTGCTTAAGTATAGAGGTTGTTCTCAAAAGCACACTTGTTATGATTTTGCTCAGTACCGGGAGCTAGGATTTATCGTGTTTAAGTCGCTACTATACTTACGTTTCTTCGGTAGTATAGTGGTAAGTATCCCCGCCTGTCACGCGGGAGACCAGGGTTCGATTCCCTTCCGGAGAGCCATTTCTGACGGTATAGGATAGTATCACATAGAACACATGTAAAAAACCTTATTAGTAAAGCTTATAACCTGTACATACAGATTGTCCAAAATAACATTACTAGTTGCCCGGTAAAATTTTGGGAATATGTTAAAGATAAAAAAAGTGAAAGACAGCACCGAGATAAATCTTTTACTTTTGAGGGCCATAGTGTGGGCGGGCAAGACGCGGCGGACGCCTTCGCTAAATACTTCAGCTCAGTGTTCCAACAGGACGAGCCGTGCTTGGACGCTGAAGTTGCGGAACGAGTAGCCCACTCCTCGGGAGACTCTCGGTCGGTCTCGATCCCCTCCATTACTGAGGTTGACTTCAGAGCGGCAATTCAAAAACTCAAACCGCGGTCTTCGGGAGGGCCTGATGGTGTCCCGGTTTTTTTGGTCAAAGATTGTGCTTCTGCCTTGGTGACCCCCTTGTTGTACGTTTTTAACCTCTCGCTCAAACAATCCATCTATCCTAGTAGTTGGAAAAAATCTAGAGTAACGCCAGTTCCCAAGGGAGGATCTGATATGGACGTCACTTCATTTAGGCCCATAGCAGTTCTATCTGTGTTTGGTAAAGTGTTTGAGATGACTCTTAACCGTCTCATAAGTCAACAGGTATCAGATCGTTTGCACCCCAGTCAGCACGGTTTTCGTAAGGCCCGATCAACCACCACAAATCTAGTAGCCCTCGCTGACTACGTCTGCAAAGAGATGGACGCTGGACGCCAGGTCGACGCTGCATACTTCGACTTTAGGAAGGCATTCGACCTGGTCGACAACGACATCTTGTTGGGAAAGCTTGCATTACTGGGCTTCACGCCAAAGCTATTGAGTTTCTTTGCCAGTTACTTGTGTGGACGACAGCAGTACGTCAGGGTAGGCGGCTTCGAGTCAAACGATTACTGCACCCTGTCTGGGGTGAGTCAGGGTAGTACTCTGGGGCCCACATTGTTTCTTTTAATGATAAACGATTTGCCTGATAAAATTCGTTCGGCTGAGTGTCTGCTTTTTGCGGACGATCTAAAGTTGTTGCTCGGCGTCGGTAGTGTGGCTGACAGCGCTGCGTTGCAGGATGACATCAATGCGGCGGCTGAGTGGAGTGTTGCAAACCGTCTGCCTTTTAATGAAGCGAAATGCAAGGTCATAACCTTTTCGCGTAAGCGCTCGCCACTTTTAACCGATTACGGCCTGGGGGCCGCTTGCTTAGAAAGAGTCGACGAAATCTGTGACCTAGGTTTAGTTTTAGATACTAAACTAGATTTCCATAAACACGTATCTAATATTTGCAAACGGGTTAGCAGGACTCTAGGTTTCGTTATGAGGGCGTCGAAGCAGTTTCGTGTCGGAGTCGCTGTGGTTTTGTACAATGCCTATGTCCGTAGTAGGTTGGAGTATGGGGCTGTTATTTGGGATCCCTACGAGGATAAATACTCTCTGATGGTGGAAAGAGTACAGCGTAAATTCGCCCGCTGGTTGTACTGCCAAGCCTACGGGTATTATCCATACCTGTACCCTTCATTGTTTGTCTCTGGGATGGTTGGGCTAGACACACTTCGGATGAGGAGGAAGCTGTTGTTGTTAGTCCACTTTCTGTCTGTTATCCATCACAGGGTGGACAGCTCCGTTGTGCTGGAGCGGATTAGGTTGGTGGTTCCGATGAGAGTCCCCCAGGATTTGGATGGGGGGGCGATGGCGCCGCGCCGCCGGCCGGGCCTGCTGCAGCGCGTGTCCGCTCGTACGTGCCACGCTCGACACGCTCCCACCGCGCGCGCAATATCTTTGTTATACCTAATGCTCACTCAGTACGAGGACGCCGACCTGTTTGCTGATCGCTTTACTCAATTATGCCGTATTGCTAAGCAGTTCCTTGACATTTATAATTAATTATTATGTATTACTTATGTATTATTTTAGTATTTTTATTACTTTCCATAATTTCGAATGTTCTCAGTTTGATGACTTTTCTTGTTGGCATGTATTTTTTCTGTTCATATTATATTTAATAACTTATCGTGTAAGTGCTTTGGTGTGATTTAATGCTGTAAACTTACATTGTAATTAAATGAATAAATAAATAAATAAATAAATAAATAAATAAATCACTGAGACGTAGTAGGTATAATAAATTAATTTAGGTAATTAAGTTCCAAGACACGAGTCCTCGTGTCTGGTTCTTATGAGAATTATCTGGAGAAGGAACCCAAGGATCGATATCGAAATAGGACGTAACGTTTTGAATCTTGAAACATTTACATCGAAAAGTAAGTGTGGCCAGGAACGCAAACAAAGGAGGTTGTAATTGTAACCACCTCGTTACAAACCGAAGATGCTTAAGCTTTATTGTTATCGATGGGCAAACAGGCAGACGGGCTACCTGATGGGAAGAGTTCACCGCCGCCTATGGACATTTGCAACGCCACCACCATAAGACACACAAATATACAAATGATTAAAAAAAACAGTAAAGGAAATTGGTATAGCACGCAAATGTGTGTCCTCGCGGCGGTGAATCGGACACTGGCTCAGCAAAATGCCGAAGTGTCAGACACCTACAGCACTGATTTTCAGCCAGTACCGGCAGTGACTCACGGAACGCTGGCCAAACATACTATGTTATATGGGTCATACACAGATTTAGGTTCCAGTATTTTCTGTGGACATACCCGAAGTTAAAGTGTTGAAGGCCTAATTTTCTGACTGAACCCACATCCGCATAAACAGTGTCACGTCTACTTTAGTCCTATCAAATAAAAACATAAGTTATATGCGCACAAGCCCTTAACTATTGACCACAGGAGAGACAACTTTTGTTTTTGTGATTGTGTATGACCCATATGTGTAAACTACTTACATTATAATTATAGCGGAATAATATATGAAAAAAAAACGCATACATAAATACCGATATACAGCCTTGATAAAACTAAAAAAGAGGTTAAAATGTTAATGTGTGCAAGTGCAAGTGCAAGTGCAAGTGCTGGATGAGGGCTAGGATTTCTGGAGTGTCAACAAATAGCCCTTAAGCTTGCGCTAAACATTACTTGTTTGACATGTGTAAATTAAATTGAAATCTGCTCTCTTTCTAGATTGAACCCGTTCCAGATCTACAACAAGGAGCTGACTGTGATCGGTGTCAAGATCAACCCGTTCACCTTCCCCAAGTCTATCGGCTGGCTGAAGGCTATGGGTAGCAGGTAATGATATTGTTTTTATTTTCTAGACATTTAGTATTCTTCACAAAACCTATATAAATTATTAACAAATTCTAATTCATTTACTTCAAGCAATCAAGCCTCATATTATATTATATTACCTATAAACAATTCAATTAATGAAAAGCAACATAAAATAATACAACAACCATAACACAATAACTGAAAAAGAAAACAAAAATTAAATAAAACTAACTAAATATATAAATTAACTAAAACATTAAAATCTAAGAATGGCCCCTGCGGCATTGTACCAAAGATGCTGGCAGCATTTCTGCTGATGGTTAAACTTATACGTTGAGCGAGGAAACTGCCAGCTCTTCGGTCTCCCGTCACGTCAATTGTTTATAGCTTAGGAAATATGAACTGGCCGTCTGTAATCTTCTTTAAGATCTTTTTGTTAATATTTTACAAAAGGTAATTGTAAAACTGCCTTCGCTCTTCAAACAGCACAGTGGGTAGAAAGGTTAAGGTTAAGGTCAGGTCCGGTAAGTCTTAACGCAGATAAAACTCTTGCAAAGTAGATAACAGACGGCCAAATCATATTTTCTGAGCTATACCAATTTATTGATTTTACAAGAACGGCTATTATAATGTTCAAACACCCTGTAGGTAGATTTAAGTTAAAGTTAGCAACAGTACCCTTGCTCTGTCCCTTGCACTCTATATGAATACGTGCGAGGTCTGCGAGGGACAAAGCTTCGACTCGCTAGCGAGTACGATAATTGTAACTCATGGTATACAGAGGCCTCAGTGAAGATGCTTCTGACATATTTCTTTTCTATTACTTAAAATGTATGTGATTGTTATCTGATGTGAATGTGCGTATGTGGTGTGTGTGTCGTACGTTGCGGTAAACCACGTGGTCAACTGTCATCCCATACATTTTGAGTGAGAAAAACGTTAGTAGTCTTTGCATCTTGACTACGGCCCCAGTAGGTAGACAGTGAAAGAGCTCAAAATGATCTAAAGACGCTCTTAATGTCGGGCCGATAAGGTACAAAAATTATATAGTTTGTGCCTAATTTTAATCTGGGTAGCAAGTTTTGCGAGAACTTTGTTACAAAATTGTTAGAAATTTTTGAAAAAGTTAATTTTCAGCTCTACAGAACTTTTCACCGTAAATAAACTCTACGTAATTAATCTCTTAAAAGTAGGAAACCATCGAATATTTTTGTTGCTTATTCACATTGACAGTGTGCTTTTTTACAAAGGTCGTAGAAAAAAAATGTTAACGGGAAAAGAAACGAATACTTACTGAACTTTGAGGATATAGAAGTAGACAAAAGTTTGAATTTTCCAATGCCTCGGCGAAGAAAAAAAAAACCGAGTGATACCTATTAATTATTTTTATTAAAAACAAATATGAAAAAAATTACGTTTTTTTAAATGAATATCTGGTTAATTACCCTTAATTACCTTGGGTAGAAATATAATAGAGCGATAGAGCGAATCTAGGTATTTATTAGGACTCGAGCGTGCGGCTGACTCTTTAGTTTTTAACGATAATGACATAAGCGGCAAGTACACTAAAAGTCTTACGACCTTTTCTTTTCAGATACCTAGACTACCACAACCTGGGAATCAAGACGTACAAGCTGTCACAGTTCGAGCAAGCCATAAGCGACTTGAAGGCTGGAGGGGTCTCCAAAGCGCTCTTCAAGCTAGTCAAATAAATTATGCAAATGTTGAAAGTTCTCTGTGTTTAATTTTAAAATATGAAAAAAAAACAGAAGCACTTACTCTTGGAGGATACTTCGGGTTTACATTTACTCATACCACCCAGGTCCTCATCACCAACTCACCAACCGAGAGTGGAGGAGTACCCACTAGAAACCCAGGTACCTTAAAACGGGGGGAGTAGGGATTAGGGAGCACTAAAAAAGGATTTTCCGAAAGTCGACCCCCAACCGGAAGAAAAAGGGGTATAGTGGGAAACTAATTTAATAAGACCTTGTTATCGTTTGGTTGAATCCGCCCTTATATAGAAAAATATATACTTAAACATACCCAGAAAACATCATAATACTCGTGATCAAGTCTTTTGGTTTAAAGTGTCATATTTTTATTTCTGACGCCCGCTTACGATGTATTACTTACATACATACATACACTAGCGACCCGCCCTCGCTTCGCTTCGGTTTAGATTTTTCATACAAAAGGATTTTCCCGCTAATTCCCGTTCCCGTGGGAATTTCGGGAATTCCTTTCTTAGTGCACCTCTACGGTACCTAAGCTACGTCCCTTCCAAATTTCAAGTGCCTACGTTTAGCCGTTTAGGCTGTGCGTTGATATGTCACTCAGTCAGTCAGTTTCTCCTTTTATAATATATTATTTAGATAAACTCACGCCTTTATTCCCAGAGTGGGGTAGGCAGAGCTACAGAATTTCCAAATCTAAAAACTTTTTGATAATTCTGTAACCACATTTTGCACACTTAGGCGAAGATGTTTACCAGTGTATTAGTGACAGGTTGCAAGCCCATCGCCTAACAGTACTACACGCCTTTATTACCTTAGTCGGCTTTTACGACATCCACGGGAGGACATGGAGTGGCACTATTCTTACCCGGCAACCACGCGGTTTTAAAAAAGAACGATAATTTTCTTAAATGAGTGATTAATTCTTTTTTAAAATGTTATTCATTCGCATTCGCATATTCTCATTCGCGAATATGAAAAATATATCGTAACGTCCCTGGTGCGGACAGCTCGGGCTCGGTTGAGTCATCACAACGCTGTATGTAATCGTACACATCGACCGATAGCTAAATGTCAGTGTGTCACCGGTGTGAACAATACTGCGTGGGCCGCTTTGTTACAAGTGTTGGGTCAAAGATATGGATTGGGATTGACGCTTGCACGAGAAACGATTTGATAAATAATATATAAATATCAGCGGATAATGTCTCACAAATTTACCAAGTCCCAAACTAAGCTCTAGGCTTGTACTATGGGTACTAGACAACGATGTAAATGCCTTATAATTATATCATATCACATTTGAAACCGCGGGTGCTGTGTGTTCGTGTGAGTTATCCTTGTCATAAGAAATAAATTTGATAGCTATGTCAAGAAAAATAACCGCGATAGCCACCTACCAAATTTTATAAAAATTATAGAAAAACCTTCTGCATTTATTAAACAACTAAAACTATTCCTTATTGATAAATACACATTAAACGATCGTTTAATAATTCACTGTTAAAAAAGATAGAAGACATTTATTCAGTAGGTAAGTAGGCCGTACGGGCACTTTTACACGTTAAGAATCTACCAGCACTTCCCAAGAGGAGACCACAGCTATGAAGTAACGCCGCAAGAAACTTAGCAGTCATTTTTTTTTCTGATGAATGAAGAGCCTAGTTGTTCAAGATACTTGATCAATAATATATCTCCGGGTCACCGATACACTTGACCGTATCGTTTATCATTTAGCTATAATCAATAATCGATTTACATAACCATGATCATCGTGTTATCCTCGATCGATGATCGATCGCGTACGCATCGAACGGTAATAGAGAGGTAATGTTACTTTACTATTATTTCGTCGATGAAAGCAGAACACGTTTGATGGTCATTAATTTATACTGGGTGGGAAGAGGACGGTACATAGAGGTAAACCTTAACCTCCTTACTTATAAACGTGGAATAAGCTTGGAATAGTTTATGCCATGCTTTGCCCGTATCTCTAATTGTGACATTTGCATCTGACAGAAAGTGCCAAGCAGCACTAAGAGCACTAGACAATCCGGTCATCAAATCCTTCCTGGTGCAGGAGTGCAGGAATGAACTGAACAATCTAGGCACAGCATCCAATGTAACACTAGCATGGGTACCAGGGCACAGTGGAGCAATAGGAAATGAAAAGGCAGATGAACTGGCCAGAGCAGGAGCAGATCAACAGTATCTGGGCCCGGAGCCAGCCTTTCCGATATCCGCAACGGTAACGAAAGGAGTCATCGCCAGAAGAATAGAGACAAAGACAAATGAGGCATGGATAACAACACAGGGATGCAGACAATCCAAATTCATGATAGGAAGGGTAAACAGGAACAGAACAAGGTATCTACTAAATCTTGGTAAGTACAATCTAAGTATACTGACAGGGATATTGACTGGACACTGTCCACTCAACAGACATCTGACGGTAATAGGAGTCAAACAGGATCCTCGATGCCCACACTGCGGCAAAGAGGAAACTAGCCAACATGTCCTAACCGAGTGTGTAATGTACTCGTCACTGAGACATCGCACATTCGGGGAGGACTAATTATCAGCAGAGACACTTAAAAGCATTAACCTACAGGACGCACTTTTGTTCTGTAGGAAATCAAGAAGATGGGATCAGTGCTGGATGGGAGCGCCGCCGGGCCAATAACCTGAGGCCTGACCAAGGGGAACAGGGCGGAATGACTGGAGAGCCACTCGACCGCCCGTCTGCCTCGGCCGCGTCCCCACTCATCATCATCATCATCATCACTGTTAGGCGATGGGCTTGCAACCTGTCACTAATACACTAGTAAACAGTTTAGCCTATTTGTGCAAAATGTGGTTACAACATTATCAACAAGTTTTTAAAGTTGTAGGTAAAGCCTCGGATACACTAGGAGACAAATGTCCTCCGACACGTGTCGCCAGCGACATCGGGTGAAATGGCGCGACGTTGCCGGACTTCGCTCGACATGTCTGGCAACATCGCGTGACAACTGTAGTAGTAGTAGACATAAGTCGCGCGATGTCGCCAGTTATGTCAGGCAGAATCGGCCGGTTTCGCTAGACATGTCGCCGACGGGTCTCTATTGACTGCCATAATTATTTTTAGTCATAATGTGTTTTAAGTCATAATGCATTTTTCTCAGGACACGGTTATTTTTTCAGGGTTTTTATAAAACTAACCTAACCTAACCTAACTAAACTACAAATTGCGGGTGGTAGGACCTTGTGCAGGGTCCGTCCGGATCGCTACCACCATCTTATCCATTAACCTACCGCCAAACAGCAGTGCTCGCATTGTTGTGTTCCGGTTTGGGGATAAGACAGGCGGTGAAATGACTAGCATAGAGGCATTCCATCTTAGTCCTCAGGGTTGGCAACGCATTTGCAGTCTTAGGATTGCATTGCAGTCTTGTGAATGCGAATGTCTATGGGTCACAGTTTCCACTTACCATCAGGTGGCCTGTGTGCTCGTTTGTCTTCTCTATGCCATATGCCTAGTCATTTCACCGGCTGTTTTATCCCCAAACCGGAACACAGCAATGCGAACACTGCTGTTTGACGGTAAGTTAATGGATAAGATGGTGGTAGCGATCCGGACGGACCCTGCACAAGGTCCTACCACCCGCGCGTGGTGTATCCCTGGCTTAATTCTTTTGCTCTTGACTTCTCTCCCCACTCTGGGATTGCAAGCGTAAAGCAATGTATGCATGTATTGTTTTACTTGTTTTTTCGGTCTAATGATGCGTCCACACTTGACCTATATGCGCGACCCTTCGAGCGTATTGTTGCTAGCGACACACTTTCACGCTTGATTCATGCAGAGTGACATTTAGTTGTTAACTGTATACTGAGATCGCATCTCGTTGCATACAATGCGACGGCGGCAGGAGTTGACAACCCGCTGGCGCTTTTCAATGTTTGTTTCACTTCGTGTGATTGTTCTTTTGTTTATTAGTACGTGAAGTTAAAATAATGGATTTTGCCTGTAGAACCGGCGACCATATTAAAAATAAACGCACTAAAAAATTAATTAATACTCTGACTACATAATGTAGGCCTGACCATTCATGAAACAGATATATTAATAAATAATCAGACAAGAAAACGACCTGATAAAAATCTAAGTAGATACCCGTAGGTGACAATATTACATTCTGAGTAATCTTTATTTCGTGGCTATTTTCTCCATGTACGTTTTTATTTGTTCTTGTTTATGTTTGTCACGAATAAATGATTTTCTTTTTTTCTTTCTTTCTTTCTATTTGGTAATCCGGTAGAGAATACCACTAGATATTAACTCCGCGATTTGTACTGGTATTAGAGCTTTTTTTTCATGACAGGTAAGGTACACAGTAACAAGGCTCAGGCCACCTGATGGTTGGATCTGACACTTATGGACACTTTTTTTTATTCTCAGGACTCCGTGTTGCCCTTAGGACAAAGATTGAATGCCTCTGTGCTAGTCATTCCATCGGTTATGTATGTATGTAAACTCTTTATTGCACATAAGTAATTACAAGATATGTTTGCATCAATATAAATAATGTACATAGGTGAACTTATCCCATATGGGATCTCTTCCAGTTAACCTTGGAGTAGAATAAGCAAGGACAATGCCGAAGGATAGACAAATTAACAAAATTTCAGGCAATAACAAATAGTACATACAACAGAGAAACAGGAAGAAAATAAAATATCTTCTTTAATAAGATATATACTTACAAAGATAAATACCAATATATACCACATATCATCATCACATGTTATCATATCGTCACATCACAATAACAATGCGAACACAGAGCAAAGTATGAGATGTGGTGATATATCTAAAGATTAAATTAAGAAGGCTATGATGCTGGAAATTTCCATATAAAATGCGATAACGTTTCTTTCCCCATACGTTTTTCAATCAAAGAAAATATTTCTTGGAAAGAAATCAGTAAAAAAAACGGAAACGTGCAAACCTCGTTTTTTATAATAACTACAATAAAATCGACCATAGCTAAATTAGTATGATTCATTGACAGCTACGCTATTTTAGCGATGGTTCACGATCCTCTTAATGATAGTAAAATGTAAATTTTAAATCATTATAAAGGTTCCCCACCTCTGGCTATAAGGCGTTTTCCTGTTGCCTTACTCATTACACATGGCCGTCGATTTTTTTTTATGTAACCGATCCGATCAAATGATGCAGGCCATTTATTCCGAGAATTCTGATCATATTACAACGTGCCCTAGTTTCTAAATTATTTCGACGAAAGGTTTGAAATTATTCAACGATTACTAATATTTGTTTGTTGACGAACTCAGCTAAGTTGGCAGCCACCCTGCCTAAGAGGCAAGTGGTCCAGGGTTTTATTCCCGGTACGTGTTTTTTTTTTTGTGGTTAGATAAAGATAAAAAAGATAAAAGATAAAAGATATTTATTCAGTAAGGTAGGCCGCACGGGCACTTTTACACGTCAAGAATCTACCAGTGCTTCCCAAGAGGAGACACTGCTGAGAAGAAACGCCGCAAGAAACTCAGCAGTCAGTCGTTTTTTAACCATATTTAATACTACAATGATACTACTTAGTCTAGCATTATATAAAGCTATAAATATTAAATTAAATATAATATCAAATAGCATGCGTAGTTCAGCAGGAAAAAATGACAAAAATATTACGAGAGAGACAAAGGGAGATAAAGGGAGAAAAATGGAAAAAAGAGCAAAAAAATAAAAGACACGTTAGCCTAGCCTACGAAGCTAGCGATCACGGGTTTGAAACCCGATAAGGCCGGATATTTTGTGATGAGCGCGATTTGTTCCTGAACATTGGATGTTTCCTATGTATTTCTCTATATTTTTGTATGAAAACCACCGGTTAATTGCATCTACTATACAAGTAACTTTGTCGTTATCTAGTGCCTCGAATCTGCAGCGGGTCAGTGCAGTATGTTCGCGGATGCAAGAGTGGACTCCTTTTACGCCACCATTGCGGGTGGTAGGACCTTGTGCAGGGTCCGTCCGGATCGCTACCACCATCTTATCCATTAATCTACCGCCAAAGCAGTGTTCGCGTTGTTGTGTTCCGGTTTGGGGATAAGACAGCCGGTGAAATGACTAGCATAGAGACATTCCATCTTAGTCCTCAGATTTGGCAACATTTGCAGTCTTAGGATTGCATTGTAGTCTTGTGAATGCGAATGTCTATGGGTCACAGTTTCCACTTACCATCAGGTGGCCTGTGTGCTCGTTTGTATTCTCTATGCCATAAAAAAACATCATTGGTGCAGGGTGCGAGCCAGCTCCAACAGCATCTTGGCGATGTTCGCCCAGAGGTTCGATTGTCAGTATGTGAATCATTGTTGTCTGATTCACGTACTGGCACATCAATCTATGTAGGTTTGCTTAGGTATGTATAGTTAGAACGTTACTTACATTAGGTTTAATTTTCGATTTTATTTGCTAACACTTTATTATTATGGTCCAAAGATGGCTGAAATAAATGATTTTGATTTGATTTGATAGTACAAGCCTAGAGCTTAGTTCGGGACTAAATAGGTCAATTTGTGTCAGATTGTCGCTTGATATTTATTTATAGTTTTATTTGAATCTTGGATGTTTTCTATGTATTTAACTATGGTGTTTATCGACGCCTTGTATCCATAATACAGGCCTAGAACTTAGCTTAAAACTGGGTCAATTTGTTTGAGATTGACCTCTACTTATATAATTGCGTAACGTTAAAGTAATTTGAACGTTAACTTTCCTTTTCGCTTCATATATCGTTATTCTCTTACGGACACACTCTGAGTCAGTGAATGAAGATGTCGTTTCGTGACGATTTTTCATACAAAAATTTGAAGAAGGAACCCCCACATGCAAAAAGAGGGTTATAATTGGTTCGGTGTCCGGCCTTTTCGCCGAACTTTTTTTGTCCGAATTTCACTTGACAGATTGGTTTTGACAAATTTATTTTTTATTTTTTAATTAATGGCTTTTACTCCTGTTAAGGTGTATTTCGCTAATGTCAAGTTATTTATAGGCACTCCTATGGACTTATTAGAGCAATAAGTCCGTGGATATCACACGCGAAGACAATTGTTCGGTGAAAGAGAATTTTCTCCAATGGACTAAACAGAAGCACATGGGGTTAGCGCCACGCGCTTCTGTCAAGTCTGACAACTAACTATTGGCAAATTTTGGTATGACAACAAAAAAACTTAATACAGAATCTTAAGTACCCGAAACCGACGTGCAAGCATGACTCGATGTATGAATGTGGAAGAAGCGAAAGAGAGTGTTCTCTGCCTTTCCCTTTGGATAACAGGCGTGATTTAAAGTATGATGAAAATACAACATAATCTATTCATTAGGTGTGAATATATTAGCTTGCTGAATGGGCCCGATAAGAGATAATCAACGGCGCAGTTGCAGTCTGCAGTCTGATGCAACTCGACCTCGTGTTGCAGGAACGAAATGATAATTATTCATTTTCTGTACGTGTATGGTTGTAAAAACATGACCATGCCACTGTTGTGGTATAAGCTCATATTATTCCACTACTGGTTGCCGGGTTAGAATAGTGCCACTCCACGTCCTCCCGTGGATATCGTAAGAGACTAAGGGAATAAAGGCTGTGTAGTACTGTTAGGCGATGGGCTTGCAACCTGTCACTAATACACTGGTAAACATCTTAGCCTAATTGTGCAAAATGTGGTTACAGAATTATTAACAAGTTTTTAGAGCTGTTAGTAATTCTGTATCTCTGCCTACCCCACTCTGGGAATAAAGGCGTGAGCTTATGTATGTATGTATGTTTTAACCGGAATAAAAAATACCCAAACAAACCATGTCGTCTTTGACCTGTTATCGTATCTTTAACGTTTTGACAGCTCTTATTTACTTGACAGTAATGGCGGTCGAATTATAAACAATACCATACAAAGACAATATGGTTTTTACTGCCTAGAAGGCCTTGTTATCTTATTGTCAACGTTTTGATAGCTTGTTAAGACAGCGTCGAGCGTACGCGGGATGTACAGTGGCGCCCTCATTACTATTATTGTGTTTTCTAATAAACTAAAGTATTTTCTTGAAATTGGACGATGTGTTTCTGTATTACAAGTAAAAACACAACTTATAAGATATATCACATAGTTTAATAACAATTCACCTTCGAGTTATCAACTTAACGGAAAAAAGTGGCCACCATTTCCCGTTACGCTGACTACCCGAAGGGTATTTGTTATTAAACTTTGTTACGTATCCCATAAATTGTGTTTTTATTTGTGATACAAAAATGTATCAACTGATTGCAAGGAAGTTCTTTAGTTAATTAGAAAACCCAATAATTGTAATGAGGGCGCCACTGTACATCCCGCGTACGCTCGATGTAGTATCAAAGACGATAAATATGGTTTTAAACACTTAAAATCTATGCCCAGAAGTTTTTCGCTATATAGGTCGTTCTAAAACTTGACCTACATGTCACAAGCCTAATAAATATGAGTATAATGTATATGTCTGCCGGTGGTAGGACCTTGTGCAGGGTCCGTCCGGATCGCTACCACCATCTTATCTATTAACCTACCGCCAAACAGCAGTGTTCACATTGCTGTGTTCCGGTTTCGGGATAAGACAGCCGGTGAAATGACTAGCATAGAGGCATTCCATCAGATTGCATTGCAGTCTTGTGAATGCGAATGTCTATGGGTCACAGTTTCCACTTACCATCAGGTGGCCTGTGTGCCCGTTTGTCTTCTCTATGCCATAAAAATATATATGAATATGATGTATTTGTTTATGTTTATACTTTAATACATTTTATATGTGTCTCTGTAAATATGTTGGTAATTTAGGTCTACAATTTTAGTGACATAGTTTCTTTAAACTTTGTTATTGTATTTTTTTTCTAATTTTTCCTCAGTTTCTCAACGGATACATTGTATTAAGGATTGCATAAAGGAATAAGTTAGCGTTTTAAATTACTATTTTCTAAATATTGCTTTTTTGTGTTTCGTACAATCGGCCAAAAATTTGGTGGTGGTGTGGACAACAAATTCGATTTTCTCTTGCAATAATATTATGACGAGTGTCTACCTTAGCGATAATTATACATCACAGAAACTTTTGCCAAAACTTGTAGACCTCTTTCTTGGCCGACCGTACAATAAAGTGTTTACATACAAACATTACATGTTTAATTATTCTGTATTTCAGAAATGTATTTGCCATCGATACAGATGCGCACGCGCCGCCGGCCTTAACAATTGTGGGTCAAAGTTACGCTAAACATACTTATGTTAATGCAATAAATATGAAACCAAAGTGGGTTGACTATAAGCGGGTGACATATAAAGATATAACTCGAACACTGGCCTTAAGACTTCACCGAGCAAACGCCGAGCGTCCAGTGGCGCCCTCATTACTATTATTGTGTTTTCTAATTAACTAAAGAGTTTTCTTGCAATCAGACGGTATGTTTTTGTAGCGCAAGTAAAAAAACAATTTATGGGATACGTAACGAACTTTAATAACAATTACCCTTTGAGCAGTCAGCTTAACGGGAAAAGGTGGCCACTTTTTTCCGTGAAGTTGATAACTCGAAGGTGAATTGTTATTAAATTATGTGATATTATCTTATAAGTTGTATTTTTACTTGTTATACAGAAACACATCGTCCAATTTCAAGAAAATACTTTAGTTTATTATAAAACACAATAATAGTAATGAGGGCGCCACTGTACATCCGGCGTACGCTCGGCGCAGTCTTAAACTGCTCTTCCACCGGCGAGTCGAGTCGAGACGAGGCTTTGCGAGAGTTTTAATGTGTCGCAACCAGGGCTCGGAACCGGTTGGTACCGGTTTATTTTAGGGTTTGCTCTGAAATGAATGAAAATTGGCCAAGTGCGAGTTGAACTCGCTCACGAAGGGTTCCGTACCATTTTTATAAAGAGGCCACCTTTTTATAGTGGCAATAAAAGCACACAGTTTTTTCAACTGTTTTCCTATTACAGTTTATAAGATACAGCGCTCGCTGACAGGCAAAAGGACAGACGGACAGCAGAGGTTTTGTTATAGGGTCCCGTTGGTACCCAAAGGGTACCCTAGGGAACCCTATGGGTATAAACATATTTTACAGACTGCTACTTTCAGCTGCTATTCGTCGATAGCTTAATATTTAATTGGAGATAATTTCGTAAAAGAATACGATTGCAATGTATGTATGTATGACGTACTTGACGTAGTACTAAAGCAAAATGAAGCGAGGTAGCGGTAAAAAACTAGTATTTACTGAATTTGCGCAGAAACTGATTTATTGAAGCAATGTGGGCATCTGGAATTCAAACCAGTTGTAACGAGTCTTGTTTTTTTCCGCCATTTGCCCTTAAATTATGTAAAATATGAATGAGCAAGGCTATGTATCTATTTTCACTTGATAGTATGTCAGTATGTTTAGTTTATTTTTAGATTGCAATTGTCTATGGGTCTTCTCTATTACATTTTTTTTTTATAAAAAATCCGGTCAAAAGGGGGTCAGACTCGTGCACCGAGGAGGGTTCCGTAAGAACCGCTGCGCAGATTTAAATTCCATCTTGAAGCTTGACCACATTTTAGTATTTGTTGCTTTTTCCAGGGTTTACAAACCCTACACTACTACAATCATATCAAATTTGACACTTGTATATTTTACCGTTTTTACGATACAACAAAAATAAAAATACCCTGTAAAAACGTCCTTTTTTATTCCATTTTTTTTGTTTTTTTTTGCTAGTTGTCCGTCGTAATAACACATATTCTGAAAAAAAAATCATCACGCTATCTATTACGGTTCAAAAGATGACGGACGGACGGACAGCATAGGCATATCAGTTACGGAACCCTAAATATTACCCAACCACAAGTTTTTCACGAAGGTTATGTACCCCTGAGTCAGCGTCCAAATCCAGGTGTACACAACCTTGAAAACAAATTTATTATTTAAAATTCATAGCACGTTTCATTGAGAACGAAAGTATGACATTGGATCCGTTTAACACATGTAATTTCTTAATACAATAGACCATTTTGTTTAACAGTTTACTAATTGTATATGCGAAAATGTAATTTATCTATCTATATTTATATGTTATGATTCTAACTATTTTCGTTTTGGGTAAGGACTAAAAAGTTGGGCACGCTGACTCACTCAATTAAATTTTCTATGAAACTTTTCCGTTGTGACACGAAAGTTACCCATACAATGTAGGGATACTTTTCGTCGCAAAACGGAACTTTTTTCGACTTCGTTGGTTGCATACTGGAAAAGGGCATCTTAAGTACCCGAAACCGACGTGCGTGCATGACTCGATGTATTAATGTGGAAGAAGCGAAAGAAATTTCTCAAGATCGTAGCAAGTGGAAAGAAATGGTCTCTGCCTACCCCTCTGGGAAACAGGCGTGATTTAATGTATGTTATGTATGTATGTATGTATGTTGTTTGTATGGTTAACTGCGTTTAACTATGGTTCAACTTTTTAGTCCTTATTCGTTTACCTAAGAATAAGAAACAACAGTACGGGTTAAGTTACGCTAGTCTTACCGCAAGATAAAAAAGCATAAAATTAATTTCGCTGGAAGTTCTGAGATTTTTTTAATTTTATATTCAAAGCATATTTCACGTGTTGCTTAGTCAAGTGTTTTTTATTTTGATAAGTATACGCAACGTCTACCTCTACACAACCTTACCTTAATAGGAACTTAATTATTTAAATCACAAATCGGACATAATTGTACCATCAAACCAACCAAACACCACTAGACGATTAAAGTGTTAACAGCTGTCAAAATGTAGATGAACTAACAGTTGATTAATATTGATTGTCTAACATTTACATGGTTTGATGAAGTTGGTACTTATAATGCCACTAACTGCCGCACTATGACACGTCATTTAAATTTAATGCTTGTTTAGTGTCTTATTCTATTGCTATACCAAAGAATGTGATAGCAGCAACTTTAACCAAGCATTATATTTAATTGACGTCTCTAAGTACAGCAATTAAAGCCGTTAACTTAACGTCCATTACCGATAATTTAAATTCAAAATTCGAATCTTACAATTAGAATTCTAAGAGATAATAAAGCACGTAATAAGAATAAAAAACATTGCAAAAGAAAGTTTTATTTATATTTTCCTACCTTGACCCCGAAGCATAGATAAAATAGAAATCGGATTCGATTTTCAAAACCATTATTTTGAATTAGATCCTCATTAGATGCGACAATGGTTATTTTTTTAACCGTACAAAGGCTGATCCAGTGACACACATAGACATTCTTCGCGCCTTGCTCTTAAAAAAAAAGCCGCGCGGTTTGATAAGCGATCCTTCACTTCAAATTTGGAACTCGCGCCGTTCGAACGCATTTAAAATTGGAATGTCATAAAAAAAATAGTGAATCGAACCTTTTTTGAAAAAGAAAAGTGTACAGTGACAATGATTTCGAAAATTCTCGTCCTGATTTTCGCGATTAATTTGACAGACGCGGATTTTTTTTCAAATACTATAAATCATATGGAGTTTTATAAAAATAGAACGCGTCCTTCGAAGGCGTTTTCTAGTTTTTCTTCTAATTATTTTAATCAGAATGTGCTGCCTAGGCCGGGCAAGCCAAAAGTGCAGTGTGGGACAAGGACGGTTGATTTTAATCCGAGAAGGATGGCGAAGATCGTCGGTGGCACTGAAACGCCTTACGGCGCTTTTCCATGGCAGGTAAATTTTCCAAGATTGTAATAATTATTAAAAAAAATACACCATTTAGATAATCCTGTAAGTATAAATTGCTTGTATTTCTAGAGGTCGATTTTGCTTACCGGTTCCTTTATTCTTTGACAGTTTATCGATTTTAAAATATGGTAGGATAAATAAACCCCCTAGAAAAAATAAAGACACTTTAAAAAACAAGTAAATATGTAAAATATCATTTAATTGTAGTACATAATTATGAGTACCTACTTGAAAATAAAAATCATTTTTAATTTCAGGCATCCAATAATAGTCCTTCTTTCAGAAAATAAAATCATAGCTAATAACTAACAATAGTTAATTATAAATGATACTGATGGGTACATAAAGGGTACCATTTCGCACCTCCTCCAGTTTTATTTCTCTTCGAAAATTCATGTTTCGCATGCACTTTTTCTCAATTCATTATCTATTCATTTTTATGGGTCCTAAAGGGTGCCAACGGGTTTCTATTAGGTACTAAGCCTCCACTGTCTGTCTGTCTGTTGGCGGGTTGTAATCTCATAAACCTATTACGGTTTACGTTACAGTTGAAATATTGCCATTATAACAACAAAAAATAATAAAAATGTTTTTTTTTAATTTTTTATGTAATAAAAAAGAAAATACATTTATTCACTACACACATAAGACACAGAAAGAAAAAGTAAAAATAATACATACATACATAAACTCACGCCTTTATTCCCAGAGTGGGGTGGGGTAGGCAGAGCTACAGAATTACCAACAACTATAAAATTGTTTATAATTCTGTAACCACATTTTGCACTTTTAGGCTAAGATGTTTACCTGTGTATTAGTGACAGGTTGCAAGCCCATCGCCTAACACTACTATACGCCTTTATTCCCTTAGCCGTCTCTTACGACATCCACGGGAAGATATGGAGTGGCACTATTCTAACCCGGCAACCACACGGAAATCTAACCCGGCAACCACACGGAAAGTAAAAATAATAATAGCGATAAAAAGAGTAGTGAGTGTGTCATCGCGGCAGTGAATCAGACACTGGCTCAGCATAATGCCGAGGTGTTAAACGAGGTGTTAACTATTCTATGGGGAAACCTGAAATAAATAATTTTGAATTTGAATTTGAATTTGAGTTAAACACCTGCATATCGCTGGTGCTGGTGCGATACGGTACCCCTACCATGATACAGTATTCGTATAGAGTGCGAAGGACAGAACATTCGACTCGCTAGCGAGTACGGTAATTGTAACTCATGGTAGGGGTACAGAACTCTTCGTGTGCGGGTCCGACCGATATCATATCTATTAACTTTAAGTTTATTTTTAAATAATGGTCTTTAAAATATTAATGAGACACTTAAATACAACACAGTTTTAAAGGGTTAGGGATAAGTTTGCCTTAATTTATACATTCATAAGCATAATTTAAACAGATATAAGAATTAATCATTCATAGTACGTACTCGAACGTTAACATACATAAGTATAATATAAAATAACTACTTAATTCATAAGATACTTATAGGTGTACATAATCTTAGACATTAACTAGGTGTCTACAAAAATAGATTTGCTAGAAGTATACCTACATACATACATTAAATCACGCCTGTTTCCCAGAGGGATAGGCAGAGACCACTTCTTTCCATTTGCTACGATCTTGACAAATTTATTTCGCTTCTTCCACATTCATACATCGAGTCATGCACGCACATCGGTTTCGGGTAAGAACTTAAGATTCGGCCCTTTTCAGTATATCTCCGATTTGATTCGAAAAAGTACGCCACCGTGAATGTAAAATAAAAAATAAAAACAAAAATGCAGTTCATGACATTGTATTAAATACCTACTTTCCACGGTTGTATGTTGCAAAATATTGGTATCATTACGATCCATTAAAAAAATATAAGCTCCGATTCAACTTCATTCACAAAAAAAACAAGTTCACTCTCAAAATACCGCCAATTCCATTACTTTCTCGGCTTAAAGAGCAACAATTAAAAAACGGGGGCAAACAACAAAAACATTACATAACCTCCAATCGATACAGAAAGCGCAAGTTGAACAAAAGCGCGCTAAAATTAACGTCAAAATGCGAGAATATTTTGCAAGCGGCGAAACATCATTACATTTTCGGGCTCCGCATCTAATACTGTTTTCTGAATATTCACTTGTGCAAATTTCATTTTTCCGACAACTATTGTTACCCTGGAGCTGTTTTAGATTAAATGCATAATTTAATTGTCATACGTAAGTTAGGTAAGGCATGATTTATATAATAATATGAAAATTCGGAAGTTTGATCAATTCGGAATTATGACTTCGGAATTATGTAGTGTACACAATGGGACCCTTTTGGTTTCAACGGCCATTTTTACGCCCGTCTCAGAAACGATTTATTCACATTGTTTGCTTTTTTTAAACCTCATGTTTGTCCATGGTGATTTTAAATCAAAATCGAAGATGTTTAGCTGCAGTTCCAAAACTGTCAGGGCGTTTTTTAAGTCCAGCAAAGGTGAAGAAATTAAAAAAAAAGATGAATCCTTAAGAGCAACGGACGGTGTGACTGTGTTCTACTACAATGAACTGATTGGTTAACATCAACCCGTAACCAACAGACTGTTAAGGCTGTGTACCATATCAAAAAAAAAGAAAAACATACATTTTCTTTCAATATATTTTTGTTTTTGCTGTCGTAAAACAACAAATACTAAAAAAAAATCAAGTGTGATTTGGCTCTCGCTGATTCGATTCGAAATCGAATCCAAATCGGAATATATCTACTTTGCGGTGGTACGGAACCCTCAGCGCACAAGTCCGACTCGTACTTGACCTGTTTTGGTAGTTAAGTTGTTAAACCGATTTTGAAAAAGAGGTAACTTGAACCCTGAAAAGGATAAAAAAAAAAAAAAAAAAAAAAAAATTCGTGACCAACATAATTAATAACAGATACAGAATTCTGAAAACAAAAACATACCTAAATGGTTAAAAAATTTGTTAGTTAAAATAAATTTAATTATCTTAAGAAATAAGGTCACTAATAAATACCCGGATTTACGAGACATACGTCCTTTTGTCTAGTAAGGGCAGGAATCTAATCATTTCAAAAAAAAATGTGACAAACGAGTTATAGGTAGACGAAGTCGCAGGCATAAGCTAGTTAAGTGCACTATTAGGCCACTGACGGATCAAGTCACACTCGTCAGTGTCTTCACCGACTGACATGTCAGCAAGTTATTCAAGAGAATAACGCTCAAAGCGGCCATCTTTGTTCCGTTCGGGAATTTTCAAAAGAAGCGCTTTCACTTTTTCCCGCGCTAATCGATTTGCTTTTGTTTTTTATGCAACCGGCTAATTAGGGTTACCATTTAAAAGAATTCCTTGCCAGTGTGCAAATAATGGTTTGTTTTGTAGGGTAAAGTCACCAGTAGTCAGTCAGAGACCTGTAGTCGGCCTCTGCGTGTACTTTGTATGAGTACGATAGATATATTTCCTACTCTACATACATACATACATAAACTCACGCCTTTATTCCCAGAGTGGGGTAGGCAGAGCTACAGAATTACCAACAACTCTAAAAACTTGTTGATAATTCTGTAACCACATTTTGCACTTTTGGGCTAAGATGTTTACCAGTGTATTAGTGACAGGTGGCAAGCCCATCGCCTAACAGTACTATACGCCTTTATTCCCTTAGCCGTCTCTTACGACATCCACGGGAATATATGGAGTGGCACTATTCTAACCCGGCAACCACACGGGTTTCCTACTCATCGCACTCATATAAGGTCGACTCCTAACTGGTGTCTGGCTGACCACTGGTGCCTTTACCCTATTTCGTTTGTTTTGTGGGTCCTTTTGGCTGATAAATTATGATATGTCAAATGCAATAAACGTCTTGAAGTCTACTGTTTGACACTTAAAACTTTAAATAAGCACTCTTGTTCTTTAACGAACTTTTTGACAGTTACGTGTTGAGCTCCTAAAGAATCTGGTTATCAAATGTCAGTGACAAAATGGTGAAGTAATTTAAAAAAAAATGTGCTCATACGGGTATATTGAGTAACTACTTAGTTAAAATATGAAGGTAAGGAAAAAATGTTTTCTAAAAATTTACATCACAAATAGTTTTTTTTTCAGATAAGTGGACATAATTATGTACTTTTATTGTGTTACCTATGAGGCTGATATGTTCGCACTGCGAACAAAGCCTCTTTTTTTTTTCGAAATAAAGATTAAAAAAAAAAAAAATTTTTTTTATCTTTTTGAGAATTATGACAAAATTCTATCTTGGCCTATTGATGATGCAAATATCTGAGAAGCATCAAAACATCCGCGACCTTGGAATTTCTAAAAATAACTTTGACCGCTTTTTTTTTAAAATAAACTTTTGCAAATCCTGAAGGGGAATGTCCCGTATGATGTGTGGTCATATGGTCACCCTACAGAGGGCTTCTGAACTGGTTTGGACTTACATCATTTTTATTAATTGGTGTAACCCAGAAATTTAAGATTTATTAGGGTTCCTTTATATCGCGTGCATTTTGGTAACTGTCGTAATGTTGTATATGTCATTAAATTTGTGTGTGTGACATTAAATCTTACACAAAGACGATAATGTGTGTGTCAATAAAAAACCCATGCATCGTTTTATAGTGTAGATTGCGGGTGGTAGGACCTTGTGCAGGGTCCGTCCGGATCGCTACCACCATCTTATCCATTAACCTACCGCCAAACACCAGTGTTCGCACTGTTGTGTTCCGGTTTGGGGATAAGACAGCCGGTGAAATCACTAGCATAGAGGCATTTCATCTTAGTCCTCAGGGTTGGCAACGCATTTGCAGCCTTAGGATTGCATTGCAGTCTTGTGAATGCGAATGTCTATGGGTCACAGTTTCCACTTACCATCAGGTGGCCTGTGTGCTCGTTTGTCTTCTCTATGCCATAAAAAAAAAGGTTTTATGGTTTTTGACCTGTTATCGTATTGTATTTAGTTTGCTATTCAAACAGTCCTACGGCATCTCGTTTTCAATCGTATATAGTTTGTAAAACGCTTTTAAGTATCAAAATGACAGATTTTGTTCGTATCATGTTGGTATCGTAACGCTATTGCTATCTAGATGTACCGAGGACGCTCTACTTATGTTGTTTCATTTTTATCGTTTTTAAACGGTATCGTTTCTTAGAGATTTTTATTTGGCAAAATGATGGAATTAAATGATAAAAAAGCTTGAAACCAATTTGACGTTTTACATCATTGTTAAGACTGCGCTGAGCGTACGCCGGATGTACAGTGGCGCCCTCATTATTTTTATTGTGTTTGCTAATAAACTAAAGTATTTTCTTAAAATTGGTCGGTATGTTTTTGTACTACAAATGAAAACACAACTTATAAGGTATATCACATAGTTTAATAACAATTCACCTTCGAGTTATCAACTTAACAGAAAAAAGTGGCCACCTTTTCCCGTTAAGCTTACTACTCAAAGGGTAATTGTTATTAAAGTTTGTTACGTATCCTATACATTGTATTTTTCCTTACGCTACAAAAACACATTGTCTGATTGCAAGTAAATTCTTTATTTAATTAGAAAACACAATAATAGTAATGAGGGCGCCACTGGACGCTCGGCGTTTGCTCGGTGCAGTCTTAAAATCCTCTCTACGTAGTATAAAACAAAGTCGCTTCCCGTTTCTAGTCTGTCTTAGATCTTTCAAAGCACGCAACTGATTTTAATGCAGTTTTCACCATCAGTTACATAAATTTCCAATTAACGTTTTTATGTATAATAAGTTTTGTTTTATGTACAGAAAACTCACATAAACGAAAGCGAAGCGAGGGTCACTAATACAAAAGACAAATATATTATGTTGGTTCGTTGCGCACTTTAGGATAATGCAGTCAATTATGTCTACGACTTGGCAAAGCCGTGAACTACGAACTGTCATGAATAACGGTGAGGTAGCTAAACCATGCTTTGTCCTTATCTATCAAATTCAAATGTAACAATGTCAGATAATGACAAAGCATGGTATAACTACTCCATGGTTATTTTGGTTTATAAGTTACTAGCGACCCGCCTTCGCTTCCCTTCGGTTTATGTGAGTTTTCTGTAACACTAGTACATAAAACAGAATTTATTATAAATAAAAACTTTCCTCTTGAACCACTCTATCTATTTAAAAAACAGCATCAAAATCCGTTGCGCATTTTTAAAGATCTAAGCATACATAGGGACAGACGGACAGCGGGAAGCGACTTCGTGTATACTATGTACTTAGTGAAGCGGTAGTAATAGTCGCACTGTTTTCGACTTATTTTAACAGTAAAGTATTAATATTTCAAAACAGTGCCTTATACGAGTACTAACCTAATTAAACTTTTTCGGTACTTCTGACGTGACCCTTGTTACGACTTTAGAGTCACGGATTATCCACTAATTAAGTATTTCACTTTGTCGTAATATTTTTCGAGTGACTGGAGCCTGTCATTAATATCATTATGGACATTCATTTATTCTTGGATAACAAAAAAAAATAAAAAAATTGAATATCAGATACAAAAATCACAGGGTTTTCTTCAAAATAAAGTGTTTTTATTTTTTGTAAATTTCTGTTCCTCAAATTTCTTAAACAACCCCTATTACCTTATGTTATTTAAGCTATAATTATTTGTGAACTCATTCCCCCTTACTAAACGTTGACTAACAGTGGTATAGCTATACAATGTTTTGTCCTTATCTGTTATTGTGACATTTTAATTTGACAGATAAGGACAAAACATTGTATAGCTATACAACCGTTACTCAACGTTTATTAGTAAGGGGGATTGTGTTTAAGACTGCGCCGAGCGTACGGCGGATGTACAGTGGCGCCCTCATTACTATTATTGTGTTTTCTAATAAAGTAAAGTATTTTCTTGAAATTGGTCAGTAGGTTTTTGTACTACAAATGAAAACACAACTTATAGGGTTTCAGATTACAGACAGCCGATTCATATCTCCTGAACTATATCTACAGCCATTCGATTTTAGTTCTCAGGGTTAGCAACGCAAGCGTCGCGAACTCGCCGTTACTACGTAATAGAATACCTCCACTGAACCCTTCAATAATTATTGTACTTGCACCAACTCCCGTAAGGATACAGTTACGGCTGACCGAATTCTTAAGAACCAACGGTTTAATTTTTATTATTAGTATAATTGCAAGTTTTATTGCGTGGAGCGGAAACGTGGGATACCATTTTGACAGCTCCAAAAAGCGCATTCATATATTTTATGAAATTAATAACCTGAGGGCCTGTTTCACAATCAACGAGTGAATTTATCTGCTATTTAAAGTTGTCTCTCTCCTTGTCTATTTTTATGTGTAAGAGAGAGAAATTTATGTTTTAAAGTGTGCGTGACGCAGAGTTTTATGAAGCTAACTATTTTGAAGTAATTAAGATTATGTATAATATAGTACCCGAAACCGACGTGCGTGCATGACTCGATGTATGAATGTGGAAGAAGCGAAAGAAATTTGTCAAGATCGTCGCAAGTGGAAAAAAGGGCTCTCTGCCTACCCCTCTGGGAAACGCATGATTTAATGTATGTATGTAAAAAGTAAGTAGGTACTTTACCTTCTTACTTATCCATTAACCTACCGCCAAAAAGCAGTGTTCGCATTGTTGTGTTCCGGTTTGGGGATAAGACAGCCGGTGAAATGACTAGCATAGAGGCATTCCATCTTAGTCCTCAGGGTTGGCAACGCATTTGCAGTCTTAGGATTGCATTGCAGTCTTGTGAATGCGAATGTCTATGGGTCACAGATTCCACTTACCATCAGGTGGCCTGTGTGCTCGTTTGTCTTCTCTATGCCATAAAAAATAAATGAAAAAAATGCCAATTTTGGACTATGTCATACTGACGTAATCAATCAAACCGTAAGAGACTTCTCATTGATTTTATTTATAGTGTCACTTTGACATAGTCCAAAATGGTCTACGAATCAATTTCCTCGACTGTACTGCGTGGTCAGCTTAAATTGTTTAAAAACCTATGGTTTACTGGTTTGGTTTCCAGGTGGAGATCCAGATGCTGAACGCCGACCACCTGTCCTTCGAGCACCAGTGCGGCGGCGCCGTCATCGCGGAGCGCCTGGTGCTCAGCGCTGCTCACTGCTTCGACAAAGTTAGACACATTTTTATAAGATATTTAAAGAGTCCCACTGTCCCTATTTACATGCCTACGTCATCCGTTCGTCTATCTTTTGAACTGAACTGGTTTTGGCTTCATAATAGTTTCTGTCAAAAAAATATTATGCTTCTTTTGCTAAATCTTTATCTGCTTATTAAGACCAAACTATTGAATCCTAACACGGTGGGTCTACGTTAAGTGTAGCGGAGATCCTGTCGCAACCTTCTGACTCCATCATCAGATCAGCTTTTAGATACCATAGTATTGCATCGTCATCGGGTTTACATACGTGGTACAAATTTCAGCCCATTCCGTTAACGAGAAGTGGGTCAAATTTAACTTGCAAGATTTAAACCTTCCATACATACATTGCAAATTAAATAAAATCTTGTAATATTGCGCTGATTCGATTCGAAATTGAATTCAAATCGGACGGAATACTTAATGTGCGTACGGAACCCTCGGTGCGTGAGTCAAACTCTGACGTGACCGGTTTTATTAACTTACGATGATAGGTTCGAAAGGTAGGTAATTTACGTATTGGTAACAAGACGTGGCCTAGGATAGTGCCTTGTGGAACATCTGTTAGAAAGTCCGAACTTTGAGGTTGTTTGTAGTTAATTTTGCATATTCTTTGCTTTTTTTGATCATTTAGAATTCATGCTTAAATTACGATTATGTTTTTAAATAATATCTATCTCCTGCTAAGTTGAGCGCATGACATTGGACGGGCAAGGTTTGTACAAGGTGAACTAAATCTGGTGAGGGTCGCAAGAAATTGTTGGATGCGGGTAGAATTATGAAGAGCCTTGGCTTGGCCTCTATCGGACCATTAAGTCTAGAAGCTAACATGATGATGATTCATGCTTGAAGTTGTCAATGTCATTAGAGATGTCAAGTAGATTGACTTTGGACCTAAGGTGGGTACCAAATGTAATCTCGTGATTGTACATCCTAGCTTTGAAGAGCTGTATCTTAATAACAAGCCGGTTGTTTTTTGATAAAATGTGTTTTTTTAAATAAATTGTTTCTATCATCACATCACAAAACTGATTAACATATAATTCAACAAACATAAGCGTCAAGTTTTGCATGGTTATTGGTACGGAACCAATAACGGGCGAAGAACAATGATGGACACTTGATTCTCATTTTACAGAAGATAAGGGTTATTAATTTTTTTTTCAACAATAATTTAGGATCGTATGACATTTGAATTAATAGTGAAGTGTCCATCATTGGTGCCGTCACCCTCAGTGCGCGAGTCCAAATCAGCACCTGACTGGGTTTTTCAGTGATCCTGAGATATACCTCTCATCACGAGAATATGGAATATTCATGTATTTTTTTTCTCAGCTTCAATAAATGTAACAAACTGAGAAATCATTTTTTTTAATAGCTATAAAAAAACCAAGATTTAAGCCAACAAAGATTTGTTCTTATATATTTCTAGCAAATCAGAATTTAACATGGAGTTCATATGGCCGGCGTGTTACATTTACATGACGTCACACGGCGTATCGAATCTCTCTGCCAGCAATTTCAAATGCTTGTATCATCCGTACTTATTTGCCGATTTTAATTTGAATTTCACTTTTGGTGATCTCTTCTAATGCATTTCATATTTTGTTACGAAATGCGATTAAAAAAATTAAAAAACAAATGCAAAATGGCATCATATCTGTTCCAGCAACCCCTACAGGTAGAGCACATCAGGGTGGTGATGGGAGAGCACCGGCTGAACTTCCAGGACAAGCATGAGCACCGGTTCCTGGTGGAGAAGGTGGTTCCTCACCCGGAGTTCAGGAAGAGTAAGAATATTTTTTTGACACGAAAGCTGCAATAGTTGGAAAGTAGTTTCAATTTGGAGTCATAAAAAGTGATCATTTCAGAGGAGAATTTATGGAAAAATGTTGTATTGTTTAAAAACTAGTAATGCTTGTTCCACGATTGCTATAAGATGCTACGCAGGTAACAAAATGATATAAATATTTTAAAATTTCAACCCTATCAAAAACTATCCCATTGCATGTCCCCTGATATATCTATAAAAAAAGACTCTTGACATTGTACGCGTATGATTCCTTTCGCTTCATTCTTCCTTTTTACCCAACTGCGTCAGGGGGATATGTTTTTCGAGTGTATGTATGTATGACTATTTCTTTGGCATGCTCTGCAGCCTAAACAAGTGTTGATTAGTCAGTGTCGTTAGATTCATCTTGGTGGTGAAAGTGATATTGGCTTTAATATTATAATCAAAGTAATGAGATATTTTTTTTGATTTTATATTGACGACAGTGTCAAAAAATGCAGTGAAGTTTTTTTTTTCATTTATAAACTAGCGTCAAATCTTTTCTAATGTCGCCTAAGGTATTCAAGGAATATTCTTTCCATTCCAGTTGGTTCAGCGGCTAACCTTTTACGTGGTCATTCAGTCAATCAGTCACATTCAGATATATTGTAACAAACTATCATTATTCCTTCGACACCATCTTGATAGTTGGAAATCTACCACCGTGCGTTAGCGAGAGACTTTGCCACGCACCTGTTCTACGTGGAATTAGCTCGAACGAATCAATACTACTTGGGTGCTGCATGAACGAGCCTACTCTTGTCTCTGAGGCCGGTAGCCTACTTATGATTCCTCTGCCGTTACGGGTGTTTATGGGTTTCACCATCGTGTCAATGACAGGTGACATTTCAATGTACATGGCGCAGCTGACATGAATCCCAGCGATGTGAAAGCTTGTTAACTTTGCAATGTATAACGAATTTTCACCTGTCACCTATTATTGTCAAGGTGGGGAAATAGGGGGCAAGAGACTCGCTGGCTCGTCTACCTCCTTTTTCACGTAAATACATCTTCATTCGTCTTCTACATTCCAGACGGCCCCCACAGCAACGACATAGCTCTCATCCTGGTGGCTCGCTCCGGTAGCGGAGTCCATTTCAACTCCCACGTCCGCCCCATCTGCCTGCCAGACCTGGGGGCAGAAAGCACGGGGCGCTGGTGCGCGGTCACTGGCTGGGGGTTCCAGGCTGGTAAGGGGAATATTGACCAGGGTAAAGGGAACATCCGTCACTTTCTGACACGTATATATGTACGAGAGTGACGGATGCTTTATTCACAATTTGTCACCCGATAAACGGAACCATATTTGGCCCGCAGGGAGGCAGCAATTTCAAATTCAAATTGGCCACATGAGGGCTCTTTAACACGACGGTAATATGGAGTGAATGTATAAGACCATCATTGCGGAGAAGAAGCGCCGCAAGAAACAGTGTTTAGTGGTGGAGTCCTGTTTGTGTTGTAGTTTTTTTTGGAGTTTTATGAAGCATATTTTAGCATAAGTGTCAATAAGTAGATACGCTTGCTATTGTTTCGCAGAAATCATTACGTATACATTTAGTTGATCGAATAATCTTAATGTTATATTGATGATTGGTTTCACCATCGTGACAATGACAGGTGACGTTTTAGTGTACATGGTTAAGGCCCACTTGCGTGGACCAGAGTTAGCGTCTTAATCGAGGTTAGGCGGCAAACCACGTACAAAAGTAGACCCTTAACTCTGGGTTAAGGGCTAACTCTGGTCCGCGCAAGTCCGCCTAAGCAGAAATTTTTCAGCACGTTTAAAACAGCATAAGCTTGCTGCCATGTTCCCGGCTTATCTTCTCTCTTGTAGTCTTGAGAATGCAAATGCCTATGTGGTGGCTTGTGTGCTCGTCCATATTAACTGGTAGTCCATGCTGATAAGAGGATAAATTTATTAGCGCCTGTTAGAATTATCATAGCAATATACCAAATAGCTATCTTATGTAGTAAAGTATAATGTAGGAGTCAGATATTTATATATGTTTATCGTCGTCTAGTACAGTCACGAGATTAAGTCCCACCTTAAGTCCAAAGTCAATCTACAACAATTAGCAACAACCTTTGCCCAGCAGTGGGACATTAAGGCTAACTATTGTTTATAATAGCAAAAAACAATCTTATTCCCATGTACAGAGAGCACAGAAAGCTTCGCCCCGGTTCTACGAGCTGCAGCAGTACCAGTTCTGGACCTGGCAACCTGCAGAAAAGACCAGATCTTGGGAGGACGGCAACAAGCGATTCTGGACTCTATGATTTGCGCAGGTAAGTACAGGTTCTATGTGGGAACGAGCAACGCCTATCGTATATACGTATCAGATGTACAGTCATTTACCCATGTTTCTAATTTGGCCGTGTAATGCAAATCGAATAGCTATCAGCCAGTCGGTGACATCGGTTATTGAATACACGGCTAAATTACGAACAATGGCAAATGGCTACAATCCCGGTTCGTGAGTGTACCTATGCAATTGCTCTTTGTTGTAATAAAAAAGGTTAACGTTAACGAAGCAAAAACTATGTAGGTTTAAGACAAAGGAATATTCTTGAAAAACATGATAAAATTTGAAACAAAACAGATGAAAAAGAGTTGGATGTCGACTGATGCCGCGGTTTGCTTTAAACATGCTCCCCAACCTAGACAAGTGGCGTCAGTGTCCACTTATTTCAACGACACTTATTTCATACAACGTATCACTTCGTAGAAAGGACATGGCTTAACTACTGCCCTAAGCATGTATAGAAATTTCTTACTAGCTCGTAACATTCGAAAATTCATTAATTATTAAATGCGGAAAATTTATTAATTATTGCAATTATTATGCGGGTGGTAGGACCTTGTGCAGGGTCCGGATCGCTACCACCATCTTATCCATTAACCTACCGCCAAACAGCAGTGTTCGCATAGTTGTGTTCCGGTTTGGGGATAAGACAGCCGGTGAAATGACTAGTATAGAGGCATTCCATCTTAGTCCTCAGGGTTGGCAACGCATTTGCAGTCTTAGGATTGCATTGCAGTCTTGTGAATGCGAATGTCTATGGGTCACAGTTTCCAATTACCATCAGGTGGCCTGTGTGCTCGTTTGTCTTCCCTATGCCAAAAAAATAATGTTTATTAGTCTCCTAGAACTTTCGAATAATAATAAAGTATTTAAAAGTGACAGATATATATATAACTGATAACATTCATCTTATGATCCGTTTTGCGTAAAACTAATGTAAAATGTTACGTTTTATTTTCAGGATTGTAACGATTTGAAAGGTCCTGAAACTTGCTTCATGCTGAATACTAATATTCAGCTCATTAGCGCAACATATTACTAGTTACAACGTTTATACATTGCTAGGGCAGTCGCTCATACTTCAGGTTAGCCATGTCCTTTCGTTTCAAAGTTATTCGTATTTTCTGCTGAACTCGTGTAGATTCTTAGTCTGTTTACTGGGATCCTGCCGTTTTGCCAAAATTATTTTGGTAAAATTTCATTACCCAAACAAATTTTCGCAACTGTTTTTTTGCCAATGCAATCTTTGGCATAACTATAATACGCTAATTTTCATTTCGTCAAATTTTCATTAAGCAGAGTTTAACTTCGGATACAGACATTTAGGCATTATTTGGACTTTTGGCAAATGCTTTATTACGGCATTTAGGCGAATTTGTCTGAAAAAAGTTTAAGTAATAATTTTGAACAACAGTAAGAATTTATTGCCAGGTGAGTAGGTTAGGTTAGGTTAGAACTTTGACCCCCAAGAAAACCGAACTGCTACAAGAACAGTAGGTTATGTTAGCTTAGGTTAGGTTTTTCCCCGGCGCAAAAAAAAAAAGTTAGAAATAACAGTTGGTAAGCGACTCAATGACTAAACATTCATGTGCCAAACATTACGTTTGCGTAACTATTATTTGTGAATAGTTAATTTGGCAAACAATTATTTGGCAAATGAAATTTTACAAAAAAAATATTGGGAAGTGATAATTTGTCAAACATAATTTGATAAAACAAAGGTGACCCCTGTTTACTATTTACAGTGCTCAAAATTTCCAGGAATACTCTCTGGAGGAGTGGACGCGTGCAAAGGGGACTCAGGGGGCCCCCTGGCCTGCATGTGGGGGGGCAGATGGCAGCTCCACGGAGTCGTGTCTTGGGGGTCCGGCTGTGGCAGACGAGCGAGACCTGGTGTCTACACTAGAGTTGCTACTTACGTTGATTGGATAACGAGAACAGCTAGCGCGTTAGGGCATAAGATAAGTTATTGATGTTACCTGGTTTCTTTTAAAATATATTTTTCTAATTAAGAAGGCCGAACAAGCACTATTAGACGTTAAAAATCCACCAGCGCTTCCCAAGAGGAAACCTCTGCTAAAAAGGACTGTGGCCTGTTTTATAAAGCTACAAATCGCTGCTTAAATACAAAAGCGCCACAAAACAAAAACATATAGTTAGTTTGATTTAAAACTTAAAGTATAGCATTCCGAATTTAAACGCAACACAAACACATTTTGATTTGTGGCCCTTTAGTATTTAAGCAACGAAATTACAAATTTCCATTTGATTCAACCTCGACCGATGAAGACCAGCAGCCGTTTGAATAGTGTTACCAGTTTAGACCTGTAGTTTTTTTACTGGGAGCTGAGTAAAACGAGCCCCTGTTGATATGTAGTGCCTATTTTTGGGTATCCAAATATGCCTCAGATGTTTTTCAGTTTAATTTCTTCAGTTTGTTAATCTTAATTATTGTCGAATAATTATTAAATGTATAAAAACCCAATGCCGATTCCGATTTACATCTAATATATCGGACCAACCAATTTTTATGAAACACAGCTAAGAGCAACCTTAGTTAATCTAGCTTATTAAATAAAGAAAAAAAATGGTTGATCAGTTTCGGAGTTATGCAGAAACAGAAACACATTGACAGATACGTACAGCCAGGGTCAAAAATAAACATTCGCGCAAACTTACAATAACGACGATGACGACGCCGACGACCTAGCCGCTAGTGGCCGCTAGCCTAGTGGCGCTAGTGGTGCTGGCCTAGTGGGTAGTGACCCTGCCTACGAAGCTAGCGGTCCTGGGTTCGAATCCCGGTAAGGGCAGATATTTGTGTGATGAGCGCGAATATTTGTTCCTGAGTCATGGATGTTTTCTATGTATTTAAGTATATATTTCTCTATATAAGTATTTATATCGTTGTCTAGTACCCATAGTACAAGCCTAGAGCTTAGTTTGGGACTAGGTCAATTGGTGTAAGATTGTCCCCTGATATTTATTTATTTATTTATTTATTTATGAACACATAGACCTAGATAAGTATACCAGAGTAATAAGGTCTGTTGACATATTTTTGAGACTGTGGTATACATAGGTATGGTTGGTGACCATGGCTGTACGTTTTTTTTGTCAAGGCTTCATACATTTATAGTATGTTAGGTTAATGCCAAAGAGTTAACAAAAACTTTCATTTGAAAGTATTTTAGTTCCGAATGATTAAGTTATAAATATTTGCATTAAGATGTATTAAAATTGCATAGGTATTATTTAGCATTAAGTTTATTCATGTTACCATAGTTACAACGTTTCTATAATAAAATAATTATGATTTATAAAACAGTATTATCTGGCAGTTTTATCTCAGTAATATGTGTATTAGAAAGTAAGGAAAATTGAGATAGAATTTCTAAGTTATTTATTAAATTTTGATTCTCCTGTTGCTTGTTTTCTTGTCAAAGATCATCGACCCGCCCTCGCTTCGCTTCGGTTTATGTGACTATGATATATAATTTATAGCCTTCCTCAATAAATGGGTCATCTAACACTGAAAGAATTTTTCAAATCGGACCAGTAGTTCCTGAGATTAGCGCGTTCAAGCAAACAAACAAACTCTTCAGCTTTATAATATTAGTATAGACATACAGGGTGGTTCTCGATAAACTGTACATATTGAAAGGGGTGAGATTTTAGGTTAATTTATCGGTAAAACAATATTTTTTTAATAACTGTTTTTTTTTTACAGTTTTTTAAACTTTTTAATAAAGTTTGCGTAGTACACTTACTTGTGACGGTGTAACTCTTAATCAAATAGCCCAAAAAAGATAATACAAAGTGCATAGTATTGCCATTAGTATGGTTTATAATAATTGATAACAATATTAGACCAAAAAAACAACTGAGTAACTGCTTTTTTTGTGAAAAATTAGTGCAATAATGATATTTTGTTTTCATGAAAACACGATTTACTCAAAATTTTGCAGATATTTTACCACTTTTTTTTGCTTATTCCTCGTTTAAGTTTGCATCTAAAAAAGTTTTAAAATTATTTGAACTGATGGAAAAAGTTAATCTAAAACTTTAAAAATTATTTTACCGATAAATCAACCTAAAATTTCACCCCTTTCAAAATGTACAGTTTATCGAGTACCACCCTGTATACTTAAATACATAGAAAGTATCCGCGCTCAGCACTAAAATAACTGCCCTTATGATTTGAACACAGGAACACTAGCTTCGAAGGCACGAACACTAGATACCAACTAGGCCCACGCGTCGTCAAGAATTGTAGACTTTTAGACATTAACATTAAGGAAATGAGTGTTATTTGAGATAGTGTTCCAAATGTGTGTCGGGAAAAGGTCGTAAGTCATTAGAGCAAAAGTCTGATTGAGATAGAACACATTTCACATTAATTAAAGCAATTTCACTGCAAACATGATAAGAACGTTAAATTCGAAATCAATACATACATACAAAAATATACACTGATGCCTTCATTCCCAAAGTGGGGTAGGCAGAGCTACAGAATTACACACAACTCAAAAAAAATATGTTAATTCTGTAACCATATTTTGCAAAATCAGGCTAAGATAATAAAGGCGTGTAGTACTGTTAGGCGATGGACTTGCAACCTGTCACTAATACACTGGTAAACATCTTCGCCTAAGTGTGCAAAATGTGGTTACAGAATTATCAACAAGTTTTTATAGTTGTTGGAAATTCTGTAGCTCTGCCTACCCCACTCTGGGAATAAAGGCGTGAGATTATGTATGTATGTATGTGTAGGCTAAGATGTTTTTAGCAGTGTATATTAGTGACAGGTATAAAACTAAACTAAAAAAAAACCTGTTTTAAATCTTTTTTTTGTTGTGATATTTGTTTGGACAAGGCATCCGTCACCTTCTGACACGTAAATAACTACGATAGTGACAAATGCTATATCCACATTTGACACGTGATATAGACGCAGCCATACTAGGGCCGCAAGATGGCAAGTGCGGGTGGTAGGACCTTGTGCAGGGTCCGTCCGGATCGCTACCACCGTCTTATCCATTAACCTACCGCCAAACAGCAGTGTTCGCATTGTTGTGTTCCGGTTTGGGGATAAGACAGCCGGTGAAATGACTAGCATAGAGGCATTCCATCTTAGTCCTCAGAGTAGGCAACGCATTTGAAGTCTTAGTATTTGCATTGCAGTCTTGTGAATGCGAATGTCTATGGGTCACAGTTTCCACTTACCATCAGAAAAGTTTGCTACGCGGAATTAACGAGTTTGGGGAAACGATCTAATTACTCGGCCTGTGTGCTCGTTTGTCTTCTCTCCGCCATTAAAAAAAAAAAAAAACTGACGACATAGGCCACTACATAATTGGGATCGGAAACACATAGGTACATTATTGTTCTCAAAACTACAATCTTAAGACTGCAATCCGAAGACATCTAATGTGTTGCCAATACTGTTTAGATGGAATGCCTCTATGCTAGTAATGTCACCGGTTATCTTATCCCCACACCGGAACACAATGCGAATGCTGCTTCGCGATAGGTTAATAATGGTGGTGGCCATCCATACGAGAGCGTCGGTGGCCTAGTGGCTTAGGGGGTCGACTCGTGATCGTAACGTACCGAGTTCGAACCCCCGCGGTCACCATGTGCCAATGAGTTCTTATAACTCAAGTGCATTATCCGATGCTCTTACGGTGAAGGAAAAACATGAGGATACCTGCCCATTCAAACAGCTGAATGTGTAAGAGGGTAATTGTACAAAAGATCCCAATCAGTCGAAGTGTATTCGAATGCGCCCATCTGTAAGATAAGATAAGGCATCCGGACGGACCCTGCACTAGATCCTACCACTACCTCCACTAAATTATCTGATAATCTACAGTAGGTACAATTAAGGACTTTTTCCTACTCCAGCGGCCCTAGTATTACTGCGTCTATATCGTGTGTCAACTGTGGATAAAGCATCCGTCACTTTTTGACACGTGTAATTATTTACCTGTCAGAAGGTGACGGTTGCCTTATCCAAAATTTATCACACGATAAACGCAACCATATTAGGCCCATTGTATCTGTCATTTATATAGTCACGAACACTAATAAGTCTATTTTAGTCTATGCCCCAAAACAGCACTTGTGCGTTTTTGAGATAAAACGATACGCCTAGCTGCCAAAGCTTAGCGTTGCACAATCGATTTAATCATATTTTAACGATTGTGAAATAGGGACTAAAAAACACCTAATGAAGTGAGAAATGAATTCTGTTACCTGATTGATTGATTTTAAAATGGCTGTATTCTGGTTGGTTGATACCAAATACAAAGTTTTTTTTTTAAGATTTAAGATAGTTAAAGAGTAACTCGTACCTTAAAGGACCTAACGTTCCGATTGACAATCGTTATGTATTGTGATTGGTGGATTTAATTTGGTGAAGTATTCTTTGGTACATCGTGTGGGTGATGTGGGTCATGTAGTATACAGGACTATATGCTTTGTTTTCTGTCTTTCTTTTTCTGTGCAACACTTTTTTTTTAGTTCCTTTTCTTTCTTTTCTGTATGATTATTCACCGTGGGAACGAGTAACCCGACAAATTTTAACCATTGATTCTAGAGCCAATTTGTAGTATATAATGTGATATAACATGTAGCCCAATAACGCATAATTTCAGAGTTTTTAATTATTTAAAAAAAAAAAAAATTGAATTTAAACTCTGTCACCTTAACGTAAAGCAATATTTTCTAAGAAAGATTCATCTTGTAAATAGCAATGTCATCAACGTACAACGTAAATTAATTTAATCAATTTCTTAGTAAATAATGCTTTAGGTATAGGTGACAAAGTTCAAATTAAATTAACTATGGATTTTTTTTTTTAATAATAAATATCTTGGAAATTATGCGTTATTGGACTACATGTTATATCACATTATATACTACAAATTGGCTCTAGAATCGATGGTTAAAGTTTGTCGGATTCCTCGTTCCCACGGTGTTTAGTTTACTGGTAGACTGGTGCCATTAGGCAGTAAGTTCGCCATTTGTACTTTTTTGTGTGCAATAAAGGTTAAATAAATAAATTAGCAAACGCAGGATGCGTTTTTAAATTTAAAGTAACAAGCGATCGAGTAATTTTTTAATATACTTAAAGATGTCACCTCGTTTGCTCGTTTGCCTTCCCAGTACCATAAAAAGTAACACGTACGTTTTCCACGTGTGATTCCGTGTTTTATTGCAGATACATTTAATTGGGTTACCTATTTAACAAGCAACATCTGTATGACCGTCCCATTATCATCCATTATTTATAAATTATTATCAACAATAGGTCAGCTAAGTTTAGATATCACAAAAAAAGGATTTACTGCATTAAAAGTTGTTGCAATACAAATATTTTATTGCATACCTACAAACAATATATACTTAATAATAACAAAAGCAAACTTTAAGAAATTTGACTGCTCGTCAAAGTAAAAGAATGTTATTTATCCTGTAGGTACCTATACCCCCTGCCCGGGACGTACCCGAAGAATTTTAACCATCGATTCTAGACCCTATTTGGAGTAGGTATATAATGTTGTATAACATGTAGTCCACTAACGCATATTTTCCGAGATTTTTACTATTAAAAAAAAACATAGTTAATTTATTTTGAACTCTGTCACCTTAACCTAAAGCATTATTTACCCAGGTAGCCGGTTCGAACCGGAATTAATAATCCCATTTGGAAGTCAGCTACCAAACCTAAAGACTGTCCACGATAAAATCGGGTCATGCATGCTCTCGTGTATCTTTGCGATGAATGCATATTTTCAAGCAGTTTTATTTTAATAACTTGTATAATTATAACACTATATAGTGAAATAAAATCGTATCATAATGTATGGGTATGTGTGAGTTTTCGCCGAATATAATTATTATATCATACCTTTCATCTCCTGTACAGCGTTTTTTGACAATCTTCACTCGCTTCCTGCTTCTACGCCACAACTGTATTCATATTGTTACAAGCAGTTTTACGCACAATAGAATGTCGTCTTACGAAAAAAAATATTTTTGAAACTCATTTCTATTTGTAGTTATAGTCAGGAAGACTTTTTACTCCAAGCACTGAAAGTAGTTTTTGTATGGGAGGCATTTATTTGTCAAAAAGTCAAATTCGCCAAAGTTAAAAAACCTCAGAACTATCTTAACCTGAATACAATTAGGAAAGTTTTAACTATTGTGGTAAGATAATTTAATTAGGTATAATTTGGCTTGTATAATTAAAAATAATAAAATGTTTTAAAACGGAGAATTTGGTAAAGACTGTCAGAAGATCGTGTACAAAAAAATAAAGTTACTGTGGATTATATAAGGGTCTAAGACACAGACGCTCTAATATTTTATTATGATTGTATTTTTATTATGTAGTTTCATAACCACTGACTATTACAAAAAAGTGCTGCTTGAAAATTAGCATTCATTAGAAATATACACCAGATCATGTATGGCCCGATTTTATCGTGGACAGTCTTTAGCTACGAGGTTGGTCTTAAAAATTCCCGTTCTGTAGTCAGGGATTTTTTCTCCCATCTGGAAGCCATCTATACCAAACGTGACTACGAGACGGGACTAAAGGACCAAACATGCAGTCACGGTAATTTGGTACCCACCTTTGGTCCAAAGTCAATCTGACATTCTACAAGAATAAGAGTTTCCTAAAAGTTACAATTGACTTGACATCTCTTCTGACATTGACGATTTCAAGCATATTTTTCTTGAAATGGTCCCAAATTAAGACTTCGCCGAGCATACGCCGGATGTACAGTGGCGCCATCGTTACTATTATTGTGTTTTCTAAATAAACTAAAGTATTTTCTTGAAATTGGTCGGTAGGTTTTTGTGAAAACAGAATTTTTAGGGTATATAACATAGTTTAATAACAATTTACATTCGAGTTATCAACTTATTAAAGTTTGTTACGTATCCCATAAATTGTGTTTTTACTTGCACTACTAAAACGTATCGTCTGATTGCAAGGAAATTATATAGTTAATTAGAAAATACAATAATAGTAATGAGGGCGCCACTGGACGCTCGACGTTTGCTCGGTGCAGTCTTAACGCTCGTGACCGTAGGTACATAAAATAAGTAGGATATATACATAATAGCATATTACATACATTAAGTTATGACTTCGACTGGACCATAATGGTCATATATTTAGTGCAAGTTTTTGTATAGTATCTAATTATATTAGTATTCACTACATGATGTTTCATATTGTAAGAATCAATATGTTCTTTCTTCCTCAACTTTTTAGTTTATGTTTGTTAAATAGTAGGCTATAGCTGTCTTATCCATAACTAATTAAGGAAACTATAGGTTTAAGTTTACTCATATTTTGTGTAACATTAAATGTATACAACCGTTTGTTTCTTAATAAACAATAAATAAATAAATAAATAAAGTTGTAAGACAGCCTAACATCGTAAACAAAGTATACGGAACCCTAAAAAAAATGCAAGGTGTAAGGTTACAAAGATTTTCCTCGTGTAGCTAGGAACGATCAACGCTGCGACATTATTTCCAAGAATAACTTAACCGACAATACAACTCCATTGCAAAATTAACCTTTTACCAACCACTTAGAGTTAAAGTTATGTAAACACGGATATGAGTTTAGAAGCTAGCAATGAACTACAGTCAAGGGACATTATAAAAATTACAATGACATTAGCCTAGTGTAAACGTTTTTAATCCGTGGCTTTTGCCCTGTAGAGTACAAAGTCAATTGCATTAAGAAAATATGACGGTATCACAATTATTATGACACAAGCAAAGGGTATAATAAAAAATATACATAGAGACGATCGTACACACATTGAACTAGTCCTTAATTCGGCTCTAGGCATGTATACATGTATATGAATTGGGATTGACCAAAAAAAATAACTAACGGTTTTTCGAAAGAATAGAAAATTTTAAGACACCTATTTCATTAATCTTGTATTTGACCCAAAAGTTTTGTTTTAATATCTTTATTTATTTAGCAGACATTTTATGGATGACATGATTATTTAAAAGTTGGGGTGGCATTTTCTAATAAATTACAACAATTAAAGGATTTCTAGTGAAAAAAGTGATTGTAAAAGTGTATTAAAACATACCATTTTAAGCGGTTTTCGCCTTACCCGTAAGATACACCTAGGAGGGCTTCAAGATGAAAACAAAAGTCAAACAAAGGTTAAAATATACTTTTGCCGAAATATCCAAAATAGATCAATATTTTCAAAACTCAATAAAACAGAACGGCTTAAAAATCCTATTCGTCGAAATGGTTTTCGAATTGGAGTAATTGTAAAAATATTAACAATCCCATTTATTGACGTTTTGCCTTATCACAATACCTACGTTGAACCAACTGGATCAATATTTTTATTAAATTGCAAACTGTTGCTATCTCATGTTGACTGGCGATTTCGTATCACGTGCTAGTTTTTTTGACCGACTATTAAAGGACATGGCCCGTTTGTGCCCCAATTTGTACACGAATGAGACATATGTGAAAAATCATTAAATAATTATTAATTACACGTGTGATTAATTAAATCTCTGTACAAGCAGCGGAAAAAAAGTAAACATAAAAAAGATATTGTGTGCCGGAAACCACCCACTTGACAGTTTGGCATGTACACATAGGTTCTCTATTGGATGGCATAAAATTATTTGTCATATTATTGTTACGCATAATTGCTTTTAGCCGAATTAGCAATGGGCATACTCATCTTTACGCATAATTTTTTACGCATAAAATTAAAAAGCATAAATACAAAAAGCATATTCGTCATTAAGACTAACGTCAAATAGCATAAATACGAAAAGTCATAATAATAAATTAGCATAATTACAAAGCGCATAACAGTATAAATTTGTCCTAAAAAATAGTCATGGGCAAATGGCAAGTTTTGTGTTAATATATATTTAGGAAGTAAGGCGAGGTCGACGGAGGTCCGCTTCGCGGACCTCCTATTTTTGCGTTGCTTGGGCGCTTCGCGCCTGGATATCATACTAACCTAACCTAACCTAATGTACCTAACGTGATCTAACGTAACCTCATACCTAGAACACAAAATCAAGAAATATTACCCAAGAAATAACACACCAAATTACAGCAATTGAACAAAGACAAGTTGGGATAGAAACACCAACAAAAAAGAAAAAATACATCAATAAACAGCAACGTATAGACAATATTATCAGTAAGAAAAATGAATACACAACAAAAATAGCATTTCTACAAGCCATAGCCAGTAATCTAAAACTCAAATGAACAAGCACCACTAGAAATAAATAAATATAATACATGTATGTAGGTAAATGATTTCAAGTAAACTTATAATAAATGCAAGGTAACAATGAAACTGTGTTTTATTCATTTAGGGAAGTAAAATTATGGTTAATGACATATATGACAAACAATTAATAGCCCAAACAATAATATGCCTAATGTGTATTAGTCTAATAGAAATTAGTCCAACTAAAAAATTATGCCAAATGAATTATGCGAAACAATAATAGTCTAAAAAAAAATATGCGATTGAAGGGGATCCCGTACACATACGCGTGCCGGCGTGTTATTGAAAGAGGTGAATCCCTGGAGGCCGTATTACAAATTCTTAAAACTGACAAGTTCTAGGCAACGAAAGGGACAGAGCCATATGACATCACTCTGTACCTTTCACTAGAGGACGTTTAACTTGGCATGCCGCCTTTTTAGATTAAAGACACGGGATGCAAAATAAAATAAAAAATTAAGGTGGTTCGCCTAAGGTTCGCGCCCTTTTCGCGCTATAGAGAAGTTTTTTCTTTTTTTATATTTTCTGACAAAAATAACAGTAAGGACTAGAAAAACAACAAACGTTTTACTATTGATATTATTGCACGTAACATATATTTTTCCAAAGCAATTTGAACAATCCGTTTAGGAGCAGTAGGCCTTTAAAGAGAGATCATTATTGCAGTTTGAGGTGACAGCGCCTTGCACGTTATGATGTGTTTTGAGGTTATGTAAAAAACTAAGTATCGAATTACTTTAAAACCGCTGCTTTATATGTAAAATGACAAATACATATTGAAAGTACATAATTTTCGCTTTCATTTGAGATATAAATGATTGCTGTACATTCTGGGGCACAGGGCCATAGTAAAACGGGCCATGTCCTTTAGATTAGTGATATAAGTCAATGAACTCGAACTGAGAAATAGGTATGTGAACGTTATTATACTCCTGTTTTTACCTCCTATACTAACTATATGTATGTGTACTCGTATATTTACTCATGATCGGGAAAATGGAAACCTGTCCCTCCACAGAACTATGTCACAGTGACATTTCGTTTGACATTGATTACGATTTGATTTATAATGTATAACATCATTGTGACACAGTTTTTTGGTGTGTCAGGTTTCTCATTTTTGCCAATTGTACCTACAAGAAAACGAAACCTGCACACATAAAACCGTCCCACGGCTATGCAACATGAAGGGGAAGTACCTTTAATATTGTAGATAGAGGATTTTGCTTTATGAAGACATTATTTTATTTTAAAAAGTTAGTAAGACTGCATTCAAAGATTTTTGAAAAACTGCTTGCCTCACCTGGGAATCGAACATACCAAATATGGAAAAAAAACATTCTGTATTTTTATGATGCCAGTCAAAAGGGTAACTGATAAGAAATTATTCCCTCCTGGTAACATTGTATCAAAAAATAAAGGAACAATGTGAAATTATACATTCAAGTTACTAGAAAAAATTATTAGTAGGTATGTACCTAAAATACATGCAAATAGTGAAGTTTTTTTTTAATCTTTGAATGCAATATTATTTACTTTTAAAAATAAAAGAAAGTTTCTAAATAGCATAGTCTCCTACGGACCATATTTAAGGTACTTTCCCTTCATGTGGCATAGCCGCGGGACGTACACCCGGTATAGCACAGGTGTTACAAAAAGTTTAAAGCGAACTTTAACAAATGCATTTCTTCCAGATAACGTTAAGACTAAGATGGAATGCCTTTTAGCATAAAGACATTATATCTTAGTCGTCATGGTTAGATTGTAGTATTAAGAATGCAAATGTTTTTGGGTCACCACCAGATACCTTCAAGGGCCATGAGTACCGTAAAACGGGGTGAGTAGGGATTAAGGGGTGAGTAGGAACACAAACTAAAATGAAGCATACGTCACTAATTATAAGACCGAAATTATTTGATATTTATTGATATATTGATTTATGGATGTATTGATATTTATGTAAGTATTTATATATATATATATTTTTAATTTATAGATACATACATACATTAAATCACGCCTGTTCCCCAGAGGGGTAGGCAGAGACCACTTCTTTCCACTTGCTACGATCTTGACAAATTTCTTTCGTCTCTCATATACATATATCGAGTCATGCACGCACGTCGGTTTCGGGTACTTAAGATTCGGCCCTTTTCCAGTATTTCTCCGATTTGACTCGAAAAAGTACGCCTAGGGCGGCCCCTTCCGACCCGTCCACTCACTTTCGATCTGTATATCTCTTTCGTCAATCTTCTTTCATCCATCCATTCCAAATGACCGAACCATCGAAGCATGCCCTTTTCAATCTTAGTCACTACATCTTCTTTTATTCCACATTTCTCTCTGACTTTTTCATTCCGTACTCTATCAATCAGTTCCACGCCACACATACTACGCAAAGAGCGCATTTCAAATGCATTTACACGACTAAATAACTATTTATTTAATATAATAAAGACTACAGTAGCATATTCTAATAATATTACTCGACAAACTGTTAGGTACGTTTATCGGCGACACGCGCTCAGTTTTACACTACTTAACTTATCCTTATTAAGTCGTGTAAATGCCGTTGAAATGCGCTCTTTGCGTAGTATGTGTGGTGTGAAACTGATTGATAGAGTAAGGAATGAAAAAGTCAGAGAGAAATGTGGAATAAAAGAAGATGTATTGACTAAGATTGAAAAGGGCATGCTTCGATGGTTCGGTCATTTGGAAAGGATGGATGAAAGAAGATTGACGAAAGAGATATACACATCGATAGTGAGTGGACGGGTCGGAAGGGGCCGCCCTAGGCGTACTTTTTCGAGTCAAATCGGTGAAATACTGGAAAAGGGCCGAATCTTAAGTACCCGAAACCGACGTGCGTGCATGACTCGATGTATGAATGTGGAAGAAGCGAAAGAAATTTGTCAAGATCGTAGCAAGTGGAAAGAAGTGGTCTCTGCCTACCCCTCTGGGAAACAGGCGTGATTTAATGTATGTATGTATGTAACTTATCCTAATATCTACTATTAATATTATGTTTAGCTATACATCATATACACTGCGGCATTCATAGGTGGGTATGTAGGTGTTCGCTTCCCGACGACTGCAAGCGTCAGCTGTTTTTGTAATACCTAATTGTCCTTTTTATTCTATTGACGCTGGCTAGTCATTATCTGTTTATTTATGTAAGTCATTATATGTATATTTTGTATTTATTTGTATTTGTATATATTTTCTTACCTATTTATTTGTCAAAGCGCCTGATCGACGCAACCCGTGACAAAAATGCTGGCCTGTACTTGGCACAAAGATTAAGCATTGCCATTTAACGTGGCAATGCTGCCAGCATTTTAGGAACAATGCCCACTGGTAGTTTGTTAGATGAGTGTAGTTTTAAGTAAGTTTGTAAGTTCTTTCGTTTGTTTGTTTTCTGTTGAATTGAATATTAAATGGAATATATCTTTTGTGTAGTAGGTATATTTATCACTTTTTCTAGTCAAGTATTTTCTTTTTCTTTTTTAGAATGTCAAGTTTAATAACTAACATAGTTTTCTTGTTATTGCTCGCGTGAAGTCTACTCCACCTGCTGTGTTTTTTTTTTTAATTTGACACCTTATCCCTACAAAGGTTGTCTGGAAGAGATCGCTTATCAGCGATAAGACCGCCTGTTATTTACCTGTGTTATTTTTAATTGTAAGTACTGTTTCTCTGTAATGTTTTTGTTTGGTGTGCAATAAAGTGTTTTGTATTGTATTGTATTTCCAAAAGACGTAACGTTATATTACTTGTTCTTTTTTGTAACAAGTTATTGCTTATTTTAAGTTGTGTCTCTATTCACCCCGTTTTACGGTACTCGGTTGCCTTCTCCGTGATAAAAAAAACGTACGATAATAGGTCTTAGTTCATTCACGTAAAGTGTTCATTCAACTTTTTATCATAATAAACTGGTTTTTTAATTGCTTTATTTGCTAGATGTTTCTGTTTACGCGTCTAGACTTCTAGATTATAATGATGTTGACCTAATTATGTTCTTAAACATAAAACAAATCAAGTGTGGATTTGATTAAAGAAATGTCATGTTATAAAAGAATTACAAGTTGAGTTAAAAGGCACTAGTAGCGTAACCTTGCCTCAGTTGACATAACGTTCATTGAATAGAATACGGACGCATTCCAAAATGAGTCAGTGTTGCATTTTAAAATTAGAAGCTATTCGTATAAGATTTTTAATGCAAGAGCCAATTATTTTGGGATGTGTCCGTTTTGTATACAATGAGCGATAGGTAATTTTTAACTACCACCTCATTTAAAGAAATGAGTTACTTCAAACTCGTTCATGTAAGTAAGTGTATAGTTGTCGAGCGACTTGACTTGACCTATCTGGCTACATCGCGCGGCAGGCATCTGCAACGACGTCGGACGAAGTCGAGCGACTTCACTTGACCTATCTGGCTACATTGCGCGACAAGTATCTGCAACGACACCGGGTGATGTTGAGCGACTTCACTTGACCTATCTGGCTACATCGCGCGACAGGTATCTGCGACGACGTTGGGCAAAGTCGAGCGACTTCACTTGGCGCAACGACGTCGGATGAAGTCGAGCGACTTCACTTGGCCTATCTGGCTACATCGCGCGACAGGTATCTGCAACGACACCGGGTGAAGTTGAGCGACTTCACTTGACCTATCTGGCTACATCGCGCGACAGGTATCTGCAACGACACCGGGTGAAGTTGAGCGACTTCACTTGACCTATCTGGCTACATCGCGCGACAGGTATCTGCGACGACGTCGGGCAAAGTCGAGCCACTTCACTTGACCTATCTGGCTACATCGCGCGACAGGTATCTGCAACGACGTCGGGCGAAGTCGAGCGACTTCACTTGACCTATCAGGCAACATCGCGCGACAGGTATCTGCAACGACGTCGGGTGAAGTCGAGTGACTTCACTTGACCTATCTGGCTACATCGCGCGACAGGTATCTGCAACGACACCGGGTGAAGTTGAGCGACTTCACTTGACCTATCTGGCTACATCGCGCGACAGGTATCTGCAACGACACCGGGTGAAGTTGAGCGACTTCACTTGACCTATCTGGCTACATCGCGCGACAGGTATCTGCAACGACGTCGGGTGAAGTCGAGCGACTTCACTTGACCTATCAGGCAACATCGCGCGATAGGTATCTGCAACGACGTCGGACGAAGTCGAGCGACTTCATTTGACCTATCTGGCTACATCGCGCGACAGGTATCTGCGACGACGTCGGGTGAAGTCGAGTGACTTCACTTAACCTATCAGGCAACATCGCGCGATAGGTATCTGCAACGACGTCGGACGAAGTCGAACGACTTTATGAAACTTGGCACGACATGTCTGGCAACATCGCGCGACAAGTATTGGCATGATATATTATACCAAGTTCACATGGCACTTGCAGGGAAGAACCCGCGCGTAATTGGGCCCACCTTTTACGAACGTCTACCCTCCAATCTCAGAGATGAACCATCCGACGAAGCATTTGGACGCCGGCTGAAAAACCTTTTATTGAAAAATCCATTATACTCAGTTAAAGAGTTTATGGACCTTGATTTATAATTTGTTTTGATTTAATATGTATTGTTGTTTTTATTATTTGTACTTAATGTTTTGACTTATTTTGAGCAGAGTAGGTCACCCGATCGTGATGGCCATCAGTCGCCGTCACCGACGTCGCAAATATCTGTATCTGTATTCTAAGCATCTTTTAATATACAGTATGTAAACTTACTAAAACCGTCTCTTTCAACCAGTTGCTAGGCTAGTTGAGTTAAGTGTTTTACCACATTTTTTGCTAGTGTGTGTCGAATATTTTTAATTTTATCATTGCATACAAATTATAACATCTCACCTTTTTCAAAGAAACTCTTAAAGTATCATCCCATGTGTAATGTTTACATCGTTGTTCAGTGCCCATTATAAGACCCGTATGTAATGTTTTCATCGTAACAGATTGTTGAACTTGCGTTCAGTGCATTCTTTATTTAAATTTGAAAAAGTGTTAAGATTTCAATAATTTATATAGGTACTTTTTTTTTTTTTAGACGGAGAGGAAATTCATTTACGCATCGTCCCCCCCGGCTAGGGTAGCCTAATGGGGGGGGTATGACGGACTCTCAACCACCTCAGCTGAGGTGGAAGCCTACCGTCTAAAACCTCTCCGGTGTTAACCTCCAAAGGCTGTTAGCGGGGGCACCGTGGGCTGATGACTATGCCACCACTGGGTGCCCCCCAATAATTTATACCCGAGCATGTCTAGGCGAAATAAGGTTGTGGTAGGTATATAATAATTTATATACCTACCTACCCCAACCTTATCTATCGCCTAGACATGCTCGGGTTCAAATAAATGGTTTTAGTAAGTTTAACAATTATCCTCCGAAACGGCTTGTCCGATTCTTATGAAATTTTCTGTGTATAAGTATTCAGTAGGTCTGAGAATAGGTCGTAAATTATATTTCATAAGGTTTGTATAAAAAAAAATTACACCCGTCTAATTCAAGTGTAATAGCTTAAAAGATTTCTGATTTTATAATAAATATGAAAAAAAGGATAAAAACGGGTTTTTTTTCTAAAAAATAAAAATGACTTTTGTTAAGCCCTCGCTTGACGACAGTGACCCGAAGGGACCCCGCACAAGGTCCTACCACTTAAAGGCGTAAGTGACACGTGTAGACACGAGAAAAACGGGGTATAAAACGTTTAAATTACCGCAAAATAGTCCCTTTGTAACGATGAAATTGATGTTTACACTCATTTTAAGGTAATTATTTAACCACAAGATGTTTAACTGTTTTAACGTTTAGATTAGTTGTTGACAGAGCTACTAAAAAGTACAAAGTTTTTGTTTAAAGTCGCGTATTTTGTTTTATTTTGTTTCAAGATATTAAAAGAGTGAAAAAAATGTGACTAAGTGAACATAAGTATATAGTACTATCTACTTCAGGGTTAGCTAGAAGAGATCCCATTTAGAGATAAGTTCGCCTGTGTACATTAATTATGTAAATTTATTTTTGTGAAATAAAGAGTTTACATACATAGTCAAGGAATTTAATTCCAAAGTGACGTAATCAATCAAAACGTAAGAGACATCTTATGATTTTATTTACAGTGTCAATTTGACATAGTCCAAAGAGGGCTAGGAATTAAATTTCGTAACTGAACATACATACCTTGTAATTCTTTTTTCAAGTAATACTGACATTTTCACTGTCATCACGCCATATTATGAAACAAACTCCAGCTGACTCCGTATTTAATTTCTGAATACGTTAAAAAAGTTAATAAGGTCCAAAACGCAATTGGATTTTTGCTAAGCACATACGCTCCAATTTTAAACAACAATTTAAAGACTACGAATAAAATCCGCCATAGTTCCTGGTTTTCGCTTATCTATCTGACTTATTTCACAAGTCTTTGGCCGCAGATACTGGCCATTATATTCATAAATTAGTCTAAATATAACCAGTGTCGTTGTAAGGTCGGAGAGGGACGTACGTTTGTGCCTTACGTTTATTTTTGGGGCCCACGATGACTATGAATCAAGGATTTAAGGATTGTTTGGTTAAGGTACCATGAATTTCATTAATTATAGAATTATTATGTAATATAAGAAGCGAAAAAAGTGTGGAAGTAGTAAAAGAAAATTGTTAACGAAATGGTAATATTGTTAAACGATAAGTTGTTTATTGATATATAATTTAAATTAGGCATGTTTTTTAAAATACATTAAAAAAGCAGGTGTTTATTTTTAAGTTAATAAGTCAAGTAAAAATTTGTATACAAACAGTTTTTTTTCCCTTTTATTTCTAAAACCATCTAATGCAAATAATAAACTTAATCGTATAGTCTATTTTCTTATAATTGTATTACGGATTTCAATAAAATTGAAATGACAACTTGCAGAATATAATACAAAATCATACTACGGTATTTGTTCTAAAAATATAAAATAGCACCATTTATAAGATCACTTTTTTACCGACAATTTTGCAAAAAATTGCCATGTAAATATTATTGGCCAAAAAGCCGGCATCTACGACATTTGGAAAATTACCCCCATAGTTTAAAAATAAGAAATCGAGAGGTAGTTTCATACTTTCTTGACTGACAAACAAGACGGCTTAGAAAGTTGTTTTGTTTTTTTGTTATTTTTATTGTATTTCTACGGTTTTCTATTCAAAAATGTGATAATAATTCATAATTTTTTAATCGTTTTAAAGATAAATTACATTAAGTTATAGTTTTTTGTCATAAAAGTAAGTAAAATAGTTATTACTTATAATTAGTGAATGCAATGGCAGACACATCTTAATCTTAAGGTATTGTTTTTTATTTAACTTTATTTTTAAAACATTATCATATCAGCTGAAAGACGTCAGCCTCCGAAGATAAATTAAAACCAAAATATGGATTTTTGCACAGATTTTATTTCAATTTTAACAACAGTTGGTTTATTTATTACATCAATTTGGCATTCACCTAATAAAATGTTGTTGAATTTGACGAATAAGAGAAAGGGATATGATCATTGTAATGATACCAGTGATGGCGATGATGATGGTCATACCTAATGATAATGAAAATGAAAAATAAAATGAAATGAAAATGATATGATCATGTCTCTTAAGATTGTAGAAAAGCAAGTTGCGATGTAAAGTGTATTTTTTTTTATCATAATGCATTCAATCATGACATACGGACAGCGGACTACATATAAATAAATAAAAAAATATTGAAAAGAATTGTTGTAATCAAACCATATCCTTTCATATGTTTTTTTTTATTTTAATAAAGTTATTAATTTTGATTTTCTTTTGTTACAGTTATGTTGAGTGCAGTTAATACCACAACTGAAATTAAAACAGTGCAATTATGACATGTTAATCAAGTTTTAACTTTAAGTTGCTAAGTGTTGTGCTCAAATTGGAAAAAAGGACAACAGGAGACATGATTTCGTTCGATCGTAAGTAAAATTTTCAAATAATTTGAGGTTATTCGATTTGGCTCTTTTCTTCAAATAGTTTCATCTTTCGACAAGAAAGTCGAAAATGTGAACCAAAATACTTTAAAATAAAGACAATCAATCAATGAATCTATCTACCAATGTATTTATGGGTAAAAAATAGGTTAGAATACTGGTACAATCATAAAAGTGGGTGAACTAAGTATCAATGCATACAAAATTATGACAGTATGCATCATGCATTACCAATTTAAATACTCTATTACTGAATAAAACGCACTGCCTTTTAAAAAACCCAATAAATTTAGTTTTCTGAACCCTGACATGTCAGATTTTCGTCTAGCTAAGCCTTCTGACATGTCAGATTTTCGTCTAACTTAGCCCGACATGTCAGATTTTCATCTAGCTAAGCCTTCTGACATGTCAGATTTTCATCTAGCTTAGCCCACTGACATGTCAGATTTTCATCTAGCTTAGCCCTCTGACATGTCAGATTTTCATCTAGCTTAGCCCACTGACATGTCAGATTTTCATCTAGCTAAGCCTTCTGACATGTCAGATTTTCGTCTAACTTAGCCCGACATGTCAGATTTTCGTCTAACTTAGCCCGACATGTCAGATTTTCATCTAGCTTAGCCCACTGACATGTAAAATTTTCGTCTGGCTTAGCCCACTGACATGTCAGATTTTCGTATAGCTTAGCCCTCTGACATGTCAGATTTTCGTCTACCTTAGTCCTCTTACATGTCAGATTTTCATCTAGCTTAGTCTACTGACATGTCAGATTTTCATCTAGCTTAGCCCACTGACATGTAAAATTTTCATCCAGCTTAGCCCACTGACATGTCAGATTTTCGTCTAGCTTAGCCTTCTGACATGTAAAATTTTCGTCTGGCTTAGCCCTCTGACATGTCAGATTTTCGTATAGCTTAGCCCTCTGACATGTAAAATTTTCGTCTAGCTTAGCCCACTGACATGTAAAATTTTCGTCTAGCTTAGCCCACTGACATGTAAAATTTTCGTCTAGCTTAGCCCACTGACATGTAACATTTTCGTCTAGCTTAGCCCTCTGACATGTCAGATTTTCGTTTAGCTTAGACTTGTGATATGTCAGATTTTCGTATAGCTTAGCCCTCTGACATGTCAGATTTTGGTCTAGCTTAGCCCACTGACATGTCAGATTTTCGTCTAGCTTAGCCCTCTGACATGTCAGATTTTGGTCTAGCTTAGCCCACTGACATGTCAGATTATCGTCTAGCTTAGCCTTCTGACATGTAAAATTTTCGTCTGGCTTAGCCCTCTGACATGTAAAATTTTCGTCTAGCTTAGCCCACTGACACGTCAAATTTTCGTCTATCTTGATTTGATATCGTTATAACACTATTTACGGCATGACAGATATTACTGTCAAGTGAATAAGAGTTGACTTAATAACAACCAATAACTGAATACTGTTTCAACAAACAAAATGTCATACAATATAGTTTTTTTATTTACGTTACACATTTGTCTTTTGGTCACCAATTTACTAATGAATACTAAATTTCAACTGAATCGGTCCTGTTTCGGAGCAAATTGGCTGTGATATTATTTTAACAACTAGCGAACCGCCCTCGCTTCGCTTGGGTTTATATTTTATAATACTTAAAAACCATCAACTATGTATATTAAATTATTGAAAACGTACATACAGAGGGACAAACAGGGTGGGAAGTGACTTTGTTTTATACTATACTAGCTGCCCGCCAGCGGCTTCGCCCCGCTGCCAATTTTCGACCTTTCCGTTGGATTCTTAAATTTTTTTCCTACATATAAACCTTATCCTAACTATAACGAACTCAATAAAAAAGAAATCAGCCAAATCGGTTCTCAGTCAATCAGTTTTATTTATATACTAGCGACCCGCCCTCGCTTCGCTTCGATTTGTGAGTTTTCTGTGCATAAAACAGAATTTATTATACTTACATAAAAACCTTCATCTTGAATCACACTATCTTTAAAAAAAACCGCATCAAAATCCTTTGCGTAGCTTTTAAGACTGCACCGAGCAAACGTCATGCGTCCAGTGGCGCCCTCATTACTTTTATTGTGTTTTCTAATTAACTAAAGAATTTCCTTGCAATCAGACGATATGTTTTTGTAGCGCAAGTAAAATCACAATTTATGGGATACGTAACATATTTTAATAACAATTACCCTTTGAGTAGTCAGCTTAACGGGAAAAGGTGGCCACTTTTTTCCGTTAAGTTGATAACTCGAAGGTGAATTGTTATTAAACTATGTGATATACCCTATAAGTTGTGTTTTCATTTGTAGTACAAAAACATACAGTCCAATTTTAAGAAAATACTTTAGTTTATTAGAAAACACAATAATAGTAATGAGGGCGCCACTGTACATCCGGCGTACGCTCGGCGCAGTCTTAAGATCTAAGCATATAGGGACAGACAGACAGCGGGGAGCGACTTTGTTTTATACTATGTAGTGATATAAATATAGATATAAGTAATAAAGATAACATGACACCTTCATAAGTAAAGACTCATTCCTCTTGTCTGTTGGTTCACGATGCATTTGCAGTCTTAAGATTGCAGTCTTATGGTCTTAGGTAGTCTCAGGACCCTCTTACCATCAGGTGGCCTATGTGCTCGATTGCCTACGCCTTGCCGCAAAAAAAAATTAAAGCAGTAAGTCCACAGCAGGCAGTGACGTCAAAGATAATGTAGGTTTTTCTCATACTCATGTCATTAAGAATAACTGGTTAATTGCACGTCATCAAAGGGTTTTTATTACAGGTCAAAGATAGCTTAAATTATTTTTTTGTATACATACCTACAAACTAAATATTCAACGTCTAGTTCACTTATGTGGATTACGGAGAGAAGACTGGCCGAAATTAACACGTAGGTTTAGGTTATGTTAGTACTTCGGAGGGCCCGAGGGGCCAGAATGACCTAAAAATAGGAGCTCCGCCAAAGCGGAGTAAATGCCCTCGTGAACAAATGATTATGACGTATCTGTGCAATTCATTTTATGCTGAAAGAAAATGAACTGCTTAGCCATGTCATAACCCCCCCCCCCCCCCCCCAACTGGTCACTTTAAAAAACACTTCAATTTTTTTTTATATGGTCGTCTATATGTTAAAAAAAGTCCTCTCATTCTCATTAGGTACTTTGATTAAAATCCACCTCATACAAATCAAATCCATCAAGCCGTTAAGGTTTTAGGTTTAATTAGGTTTGCGGGATTCCACAGAGATAGACATACACATACACGTACAGTCACAACTCGGAAACGTTAAGCCGTTAGCCACTCTTCCTAATTTAACTGTGTAATGAATTTTGGGTTGACAGCAGACTTGACATATTACCCGAGTGTAGTACACGGCTAAATTAAGAAGAGTGGCAACTGGTGTAACCTTCGCGGGTTGTGACTGTACATACACTTGAAAAACATGACTTTATTGTAATGTATAAGTGAGTTAGTTCGAAAAATAATCTTGTGTCAGTCATCTAAAGTCAAAAGTCACTTTGACAAATGTCCTAAATTTAGGACGTTGGGCCTCACGAGGCCTGGATGTGTCTGTCTGTGTGTGAGACCGTAGCTCTTAAGTGAGTGAACCGATTTGGATGAAAAAAAGAAAAGAAAAGAAAATAAATTATTTATTCGTGACAAACAAATTAACAAATACAGAATTCTGAAAACAAGCATACCTAAGTGGCTTGTCACGAAATGGACACAACTCAGCGTGATGCTGGCAGAGCCGGCGCTGGTCTTCCGTTGTGACCATTTTGGTGAAGACACGGCACAATGACGCCACGATCGCACAAACATAAAGCAGTTAACAAAAAATACTGATAGAAATAAAATTTAAAAGAAAAGAAACAAACAGATAAAACAGATAAAAACATGCCACACAAATACAATAATAATATCGTCGTGCAAACACCGCTTTACACCGCTTTACAACGCCTCATGTAGTCTGTGGCTTATTTAAAAAAAGAAAACTAAACCAGGCCTTATCTATGACAGATACATTCAATATCCTATAATCTGTGGATAAATGAACAATTACGTCGATTACGTACGATGCGGTTTTTTTAATGTCAAAGCAGGTGTTCTAGCGCTGGTTCTTAGCTTGATTTCACGACAATCAGTTAAGCCGATTAAAAGATATCAGCTCTGAAAGCAGGAGTCACTATTATGTCGAAGGATAGAGGCCCTCTGCGGCTAATTTGTTTAAAACTTCACAATCTTATTATAACCAGAATATTAGTCATTCTGAGGTAGTTAAGGTCACGTGTTAGATTAGAATAATGTAACATTATAACGGGTTTGAACAATTTCGCATTAATTTGAAGGAGGATGGTTAGAATGGAAAACTACTGTGATCGAGTTAAAACAACGTGACCAAAGTTATTGGGTGATAAATAAAAAACGGTCGCGAGGCATGTCGGGACACGCCTAAATAAAAAAAGCGGCCAAGTACGAGTCCAATTCGCGCACGAAGGGTTCCGTACCCATTATCTATAAAAATCATGTTTGTTGTATGTAATTGATTATTTATTTTTAAAGTGAGTACCTATACTTACAACTTTATATTCTGTGAATATTTCAAGCAGTTGCCGTTCTTAATATCGAGCATAAAATGGCAAAAACATCACGTTTGTTATATGGGATATATTTAAATATTTATGTTATTCTGTGTTTAGTGAAAATTTCAACAGTCTAGCTATCACGGTTCATGAGATACAGCCTGGTGACAGACAGACAGACGGACAGACACAAACGGAGAGCGAAGTCTTAGTAATAGGGCCCCGTTTTTACCCTTCGGGTACGGACCCCTAAAAAATTCGCGTGGCATGTCGAAGCACGCCTAAAGGGTACGGTCACTAGCGTTAATTTGGGATCCATTTCAAGAATATGCTTAAAGTCGTCAATGTCATTAGAGATGTCAAGTCATTTGTAACTTTTAGGAAACTCAACCGTATTGTTGTAGAATGTCATATTGACTTTGGACCTAAGGTGGGTACCAAGTTTAATCTTGTTGATTATTTCATCAAAACACCTATCAGGACGTTTTTACTAAACCTTTTATCCCCAATTAAAGACTAAAATTAAGGAACTTAAACTTTGTCAGTTTTGTCACAAATTAGTTATACATTGACGGCCGCAATGTATGGCTAACTTTCGTCACAAAACTGACTAAGTTACTGAAAACGCCACACGAACTTATCACTACGCAGAATTTTCAAAATGCTGGGTAGTGATTCTGTCAAAAACAACGGGACGGGCGGACGAACGCGCGAAATCACAGCGGCGACTTTAGGTAGTCCCGTCCCGTCAGAGCGAACAAAACACATTTTAGCGCGTGCATTTTTAATTTAAACAGCCTTATACGTTCGATCCATCGGCAGAAACCATGCTGCTAAATTGAAAATGCACGCGCTAAAATATGTTTTGTTCGCATTGACGGGACTACTTAAACTCACTACCCTGATGACGTGTGTAGTTCGATCACATCACCAATAAAACTTGAACCTTCAACGAATTATGTTAAGTCACGATGATCCGCTCAATTAAAGGTGGGAAACTCAATGACGTCTTTTCAAATTACTACGTTGTCTCATGTCTACTTTAGACGTAAGTTGAATACTGATTAACTTATTATTAGCTTTAATTTAGTAATAAGCTAGTTTTCCAGATGTCTAATTTACTAAAATTTCCCCGCGTGGTTGCCGGTTAAGTATAGTGCCACTCCATGTCCTCCCGTGGATGTCGTAAGAGACGACTAAGGGAATAAAGGCTGTGTAGTACTGTTAGGCGATGGGCTTGCAACCTGTCACTAATACACTGGTACATATCTTAGCCTAATTGTGTAAAATGTGGTTACAGAATTATCAACAAGTTTTTAGAGTTGTACCTACTACCTAGGTAATTGGGATTGTTTATATTTTTACAATTACTGTTATTCGAAAACCATTTCGAGGAATAGGGTTTTAAAACCGTTCTGCATTATTAAGTTTTTGAAATATTTATTGGATATTTCGGCAAAAGTATAATATTTAACCTTTGTTTGACTTTCGTTTTCGGCTTGAAGCCCTCCTAGGTGTATCTTACGGGTTAGGCGAAAACCGCTTGAAATAGTATGTTTTAATACACTATTACAATCACTTTTTTTCATCAGATATCATTTAATTGTTTTAATTTATTAGAAAATGCCAACCCAAATTTAAAATAGTCATGTCATGCATTAAATGTCTGCTAAATAAATAAAGATATTAAAACAAAACTATTGGGTCAAATACAAAATTAATGAAATAGGTGTCTTAAAATTTCCTATTCTTTCGAATTAGAAAGTAAAAACCGTGAGTTATTTTTTTGGTCAATCCCAATTCTGTAGCTCTGCCTACCTTTATTCCCTTAGTCGCCTCTTACGACTTCCACGGTAAGACATGGAGTTGCACTATTCCAAGCCGGGAACCACACGGCTGTACCTACATACATACATACATACCTTCACGCCTGTCTCCAAATAGGGTAGGCAGAGATTATGGAACGCCAGGTGCACCGATCTAAACACACAATTTTCGCTTCCTCTACATTCATCAATCTCTTCATGCACGTACGGCGGTTTCGGGTGCTTTTGATTTGGCCCTTAATCAGTACATCGCGAATCTGATCACTGTAGGTCCGTCTAGGACGTCCCCTACGGACATCTCCGCTCATTCTCACTCGCCATATCTCTTTCGTAACTCTTTTTTCATCCATCCTTTCTAAATGACCAAACCACCTTAGCATACCCTTTTCGATTTTAGTCACTACATCTTCTTTCAATCCACATCGTTCTCGGATCTCGCTATATCTTACTCTATCTATCATTCTAACTCCGCACATAATTCTTAGAGCTCTCATTTCAACTGCATTAATCCTACTTTCGTTCTTCTTATGCCATACCCAAGATTCACTACCATACATCAATGTTGGCGTCAATACTCCCTGAACAATGGCAAGGCGAGCTTTGCTCGATATGACCTTGTTTGCCAAGATTGAGTGTAACGCCCTGACCTATAAGTATGAATCAAAAATAATAGATTTGGGCCTCATATTATCTAGCCTTTTCTGTCCCACTACTGGGCTAAACCCTCCATCAGGCCTCTCCACATTTCCCTCTCCACTCCTGAGTCCAGTCTTTTCAAGGCTGGACCAGTTCGTAATGCCACCTTCTTGTTCAGACTCTTCTCTTTTGGTTTTGTTTCCACTGGCTGAAAATTTGTGACTAAATCTCATCATCATCAAGCTTCTGCCCACCACTTCTTCCGTGTAGATTTCGATTATTGTTTTTCCCTCGGGAACTATAAAATTCTCCGGGGTGAAAAGTAGCTTATGTGTGACTCTGGGGCATAAGCTATATTCTTTTTAACATTTTTGTTGTGGTATTACATGGATCTGATAACTTTTTACGGTAGAACTCAGTTGCGAGACTTGGTTTTTTTAAGGTTTGTTTTTTGATGGCATATTCTTTTTTAAATTTCATCCAAATCCATCCAGCGTTTGCAGCGTGAAAGACTCACAAACTAACACACTAACTTTCGTGTTTATTATATTAAGTACGAGTAAGAAATATTGAAGACTGTTTTTTTTGTGTCTTTGTTTTGTCTCACTAAATCTTCGTCAAAATATTGTATTTAAGTTTATGATTGGGACGTCAACAAGTTATACGCACGAGGCTACAAAAAGATTTTTTTGTCGTTTAAAAATAATTCGGTAAACAATATAATACGCGAGTCGAGGTTAACCAACAGGAAAGTGCAAAGATACTAAAATTAGATAATTCGATCAACAATATTGGATTGTATAAAAAACGGGCAAAAGGTGAATCAAGAGTTGAACATTTTCCATGACGTCGAGACATGGGTTCGTATGGCGCGATGAAATTGATGGTTTAAAACATGATCGTATCCGGTTTCAACTGTATAAGTAAGTAGGTATGTTTGTTAGAAAACGTGACCCTCTTTTACTTGACTATCAAGCAAAAAAGGAGTTAAGTTCACTGATTAACAGTTTATCGGTCGTCATTTCTGTAGAAGGCGGGTTTTTGCAGAAGGCTACCGAACACACAAGTCAATCTGTACCCTTACCATGAGTTACAATCAACGTAAAAAAGATAAAAGACATTTATTCAGTAAGTAGGCCGTACGGGCACTTTTACACGTCAAGACTCTACTTACCAACGCTTCCCAAGAGGAGACACTGCTGAGAAGAAACGCCGCAAGAAACTCAGCAGTCAATCTTTTTTTAAACATATTACAATGGTACAATAATTATTGTAAACGCTATCGAGTCGAATGCTCTGTCCCTCGCAGATCTCACAGTATTCTTATAGAGTGCAAGGGGCAGAGCATTCTACTCGATGGAGAGTACGGTAATTGTAACTCATGGCAAGGGTACTGATGGTAACAGGATCTAAGGTAACCCATAGATGCAAACTGCAATTCTATCAAAGTAAACGATTTGACGACGCGCTGGCCTAGTGGGTAGTGAGTGTAGTGACCCTGCCTACAAAGCTAGCGGTCCTGAGTTCGAATCCCGGTAAGGGCAGATATTTGTGTGATGAGCGCGAATATTTGTTCCTGAGTCATGGATGTGTTCTATGTATTTAAGTATATATTTCTCTATATAAGTATTTATATCGTTGTCTAGTACCCATAGTACAAGCCTAGAGCTTAGTTTGGGACTAGGTCAATTGGTGTGAGATTGTCCCCTTATATTTATTATATTTATTCATTAAACGCATTACCCACCCTGAGGACCAAGAGGGAGGATGGACCCATGCTTGTTATTTCACCGGATGTCTTATCCATGTCTTCCCGTGGATTTCGTAAGAGGTGACTAAGGGATTAAAGGCTTTGTAGTACTGTTAGTCGATAGACTTGCAACCTGTCACTAAGGCGTGAAGGTATGTGTGTCGGTGTGTGTCTTATCCCCACACCGGAACACAGCAATGCATGCTCGTCTCTCATATCTCACACTCCCCGCCCACCCCTTACCATGACTTATAATTATTAATGTACTCGCTAGCGAGGCGAATTCTGGCGACCCCCCCTCGTAGACCCCCGAAGTATTCTTGAGTGCGAGGGACAGAGCGTTGTACTCGATAGAGAGTACGGTAATTGTAACTCATTGTAAGGGTAAGGGTACTTACAGCTCCCTATTTCACCATCTTTACAATGATATGTGACAAGTGACAATTTGGTATACATTGTAAAGTCAACACTCTGATACATCACTGGGTTTCATATAAGCTGGGCCATGTACACTGAAATGTCACCTGTCACCAGTCATTGTCACGGTGTAATAAGGGGCTGGTGTTCGCTTGAGTGCGCATCGTGTCATATATTTTTTTTGGTGGCAGTGACTGGTTGCGTTGCCATGGCAACCCGAATTGTTGTCAACGGGTGAAATTACTTGCATAGAGGCATTCCATCTTGGTCCTCAAGGTTGGAATATACCGTCCTTGTAAAATTGTAAATAAAATTGAATAAAATTGAATAAAATTGAATACACACGTAAGCAACGACGTAACATTACTTATAGAGTTGCATAATAGTACGTATTACGTAATCAAGATGATTATGTTATAACAATATATAATATTATATGCGGAATTAAGCGTAATTATGCTTGTAAGATGAGATGATTTCTCACTATGTCATTATTTTTTATGTTACACAAAGTTCTAGTCACTTGTAACTGTAAAAGTATATTCTTTTTACACGGTTACAACTATATGCATTCAAATCTTTGAAGTCAATTTTAACCTAACTATAATGTAATCAAATCTTCGAAGACAATTTTAACCTACCTCTTATGATAAGATTGACTCGAAATTTGACAGAAGTAATGCCAATAAATAGTACATTGTTGCCTAGGCGCGGAAAGTAAGGATCCCTGACAAGGTGGTTAGCTGGCCGAGCTTCACATATGCAGAATGAACGAATGTTACCGACTATCAATTGTTTTTAAATAATAACCATAGACATTGGAATGCAAGTTCAAAAATAAACACACGCACTGTGCTAAAAAAGCGAGCAGTTACCTTGGCTGTTTGGAATTTTTATCTTGGTCCTTTTGATTTTGTATGCAATTGACATAGACATGGGCGCCGCCGCGACACCCCCGCGCGGCGTGCGTATTGTAAAGACATCGATTGTGTTGTGTTCGTTTCGAGACTTTTTGGTAGAAATGACCGAGCTAACAAAAATTAGTGTCAGCAATCTATCTGTTACTTACTACATATTATGACGCTAAAACTCGAAGTAGTTTTTGTTGGAAGTACCTACTTTGGAAACTTGATCGTCGCTGATTTTTTTTTTTTTTTTTTTTATGGCCTGGAGAAGACAAACGAGCACACAGGCCACCTGATGGAAAGTAGAAACTGTGACCCATAGACATTCGCATTCATAAGACTGCAATGCAATCCTAAGACTGCAAATGCGTTGCCAACCCTGAGGACTAAGATGGAATGCCTCTATGCTAGTCATTTCACCGGCTGTCTTATCCCCAAACCGGAACACAACAATGCGAACACTGCTGAAAAAAAACAAAAATGAACTGCAACAAAAAGAAAATTCTTAATTCTGAGACCCAACGGAACCCAAGGATGGAGATCTTTTATCTTATAGGAATAGTAAGAAAGAGGCATTTCCATCCCTTTCTGCTCTTGCTAAAGCACTTTGTGTGCCTGCCACGAGCACACCGAGTGAGAGGGTGTTTTCCGTAGTCGGATTAACCATAACAGCCAAAAGATCTCGTCTTAACCCAGTTAGAGTAAATAAAATAATATTTGTGCACGAGAATTATAAAGTAATTCAATAAAATAAAGTGGTAATTTGAATAATTTTTCATTTATGTAAATTGTCCTGTAGCATTGAAAGTATTGAAACATGTTAGGTACTTAAGGTAAATAAAATCAGGTATATATTAAAAAAAAAAAACTGAAAACTACGCCGCCGGCGCCACGCCGCCGCCGACCGAAAATCTTCAGCACGCCGCCGCCGCCATTTTCCCAGGCGGCGCCCATGTCTAAATTGACAGCATTTTTAAGAAAAATATGGACATGGACGGAAAGTGTTTTCATAATTATGTTTTTTTTTACTCCTAGGAGTAAAATGAGGCACTTTCCGTCCTTGTGTTTCAATCGGAAAACCGTTATTTCCGAGCATGTTTGAGAAAAATACTGTTATGGTTGAAGGGATTGGCAAGAATGCTGGTCGAGCTAGTATGATGACGGAGACAGAAGGTGGCCATAGGAACTCCTCAATGGCTCACAATAAATTAGTTGAGTGTAAGAAGTATAGTCAGCTATGAACATACATACATTAAATCACGCCTGTTTCCCAGAGGGGTAGGCAGAGATCCTTTCCACTTGCTACGATCTTGACAAAGTTCTTTCGCTTCTTCCACATTCATACATCGAGTCATGCACGCACGTCGGTTTCGGGTACTTAAGATTCGGCCATTTTCCAGTATTTCTCCGATTTCACTCGAAAAAGTACTCGTAAGAGAATTACAAAAATGGATAAGCGATACGCCTAACACATACACAACATCGTACGGCTGCTTTCCGTGGTAGCTTTCGTTTTGCTGCCACGAAGTGCTGCAATGACATTCCACCACCAATACGAAATCTTAAGTCCGTTGCGTCGTTCAAACACAACCTTAAGAAACTTGTTTTATCAATCCAAGTATCTGGTACATAAGTAGTCATACTGACACATATGTGTGTACATACACACACACACACATACACACACGCACACACAAACACACACTCGCATATAATGTACGTTCACTCACATGCATGGTTAGTTGTACGCGTATGTAGTTTTTTGGTTTTGGTTAATTTTAATTAGTATAGCATAGTTATCACGGTGCCCATTTACCTCTCCAGGCCTCACTGAAAACCAGCGTCACGGAATATTGAAATAATATACCGTGGCATAAAAAGCTGAGTGGAGACCATTTTGGGCTTAATTTTTTTTTTTTTATGGCATAGAGAAGACAAACGAGCACACAGGCCGCCTGATGGTAAGTGGAAACTGTGACCCATAGACATTCGCATTCCCAAGATTGCAATGCAATCCTAAGACTAGTCATTTCACCGGCTGTCTTATCCCCAAACCGGAACACAACAATGCGAACACTGCTATTTGACGGTAGGTTAATGGATAAGACGGTGGTAGCGATCCGGACGGACCCTGCACAAGGTCCTACCACCCGCAAATAAAATATAATTATATCGTATAAGTTGATTTAATTAAGAAAATTGTATTACATATATTTTAAGTGCTTTAAGTGCCAAATAAATTTTATTTCATTTCATTTATTAACTAGCTGTTTCTCGCGATTCCATCCGGGCAGAGAAATAAAACATAGCATTTGTTCATCAGTGATAATGTAGGATTGTAATAGATCAAGATTTTTTAAAATCGGTACAGTCGTTTCGGAGCCTGTTGAATGCAAACAAACAATCAAATCTTTCCCCTGTATACACTCGCGGTCAAATAATTCGGGTCAGAGTGCGTTTTTCATACAAACGAGGCTATTTCGAAGCCTTGGTCCCTAGCCAGGGGTTGTTTTGAGTGAGGTTTAATGGTGGATACTCCAAGGTTCAATAGAGGAGGTCAAAAGTTCTTAAGATACCTAACTGATAGCACAATCAGTTGACACCACAGCGAGAGAGTTTGGGTCAGCATTTGGATTTCCTTACATTTTATTGTCATTTTAGATGTTTTTCTGAAGATGCACAATTCCGGCGTTAGCCGCAGATTCAATCAGTTGGGTGTCCTAGGCACTCTGGAAGTCCTGTATCGATGCTAGGGGTATCCATCATCAGATTTCACTACAAGCATCCCCTGGCGAGGAACCAAGGCTTCGAAATAGCCTTGTTTGTATGAAAAACGCACTCTAACCCGAATTATTTGACCGCGAGTGTAATATTAGTGTAGATTTATGTAGGTACCTAGATCCTGCTTTCAATCCCTTTGTGTTTGTCATGCCTTCTCCATGCCATGAAACATAGCTGACGTTAATTAGTTGATACAATATTTGTATAAACGTTTATTTTACTTGTTCTTTAGTTTCAATCTTGCAAGTCACTTAAAAACCCGATGACAATAATATATTATGGTGTCTAAGCTGATCTGATAATTACCGTGGAAAGGTGATAACAGGATCTCCGTTAAAGGTGACCTTATGTAGATACACCGATTTTTAATTTGTCCGAAAAAAAAGGGATATATATTTACCTACGGAATCTGTACGTTAGGTTAGGTTAGTTTTATATAAAACACCAAGAATGTTAAACGGTTTCAGATGTTTGAGAATAAATACATACATACATATACTCCATACCAATTGACTTGCCTTAGTAAGTAAACAATTTTATAACCTCAAAATTCATCATTTTTGGTTAAAACGGTCGCTCCGCTGAATAAAGCAACTAGAGACGACATTTTGCACACTATTTTCCTGATTTTATATCATGGATGGTTTTTTTTATGACAAAATGGTTATTTTTGTCAAAAAAGGAGCGTTTTGAGGTTTTAAAAGTGGTTACTAAATAAGACTTAACAATTGGAATGGACTTTACATACACTGAAGCCTTAGTTCCCAGAGTGGGGTAGGCAGAGCTACAGGATTACCAACATCTCTAAAAATGTGTTGTTAAATAAATAAACAATTAAATAAACATGCAAAAGAGGCTTATTTTTTTTACCTATACGACCCTTTGGCTTCTGTGTTCTGTGATTTTTGGTTTTGATTTGTTATCTGTGTACATTGCCTACATTTATAATCAGGCGCTAAATTGCTAAATTCATTCATAATCAAAAGTTAGCCAAATAGATGTAAAAGTAACAATTTTAAACAGAACAAAAAACAGAAACGTACTGACCTAGGTTTTCATAATCACTACAGATAATAATAATATAAAGTGTCATTCGTAAGTCGTAAGGTCGTAACCTTAATAAAGCACAAATATGGCTTCGACTACCTATTCTTTCTTATATTATACCACACACACACACATACCTATACACACATACAAACACGCAAACTTACTCACACACATGCATTTCTTACTTTATAAACTTTTTCTTCTGTATTTTTGTTTCTTAATTTAATTCCTACTCTCAGTTATACAGGGAAACTTGTTATTGGCCTATGTTAAGTTTCTAATTATTCTACTTTCAAATGTAGGTACGGCTGTTGGTTTTCCAAATAAACAATAAATAAATATATTCAAAAATCGTAAAAAGCAAACTTGATTTAGAGTGTGAGATACTTTTTTTTATGGCATAGAGAAGACAATCGAGCACACAGACCACCTGATGGTAAGTGGAAACTGTGACCCATAGACATTCGCATTCACAAGACTGCAATGCAATCCTAAGACTGCAAATGCGTTGCCAACCCTGAGGACTAAGATGGAATGCCTCTATGCTAGTCATTTCACCGGCTGTTTTATCCCCAAACCGGAACACAACAATGCGAACACTGCTGTTTGGCGGTAGGTTAATGGATAAGATGGTGGTAGCGATCCGGACGGACCCTGCACAAGGTCCTACCACCCGCACGTTATCGCCCGGAGCAAAATTTGTACTTATGTTTTTTTTTACAGCTACCTGATTTGAACGACGTTTCAGAATCCTCTGTTGGGTTTAAAAGCGATTTCAGGGGGCCTTATACAGCTGGGTTTATCGCGTGATAAATTTTGGATACGGCATCCGTCACCTTCTGACAGCTAAATAAATACACGTGTCTAAAAGTGACGGATGCATACTAAGGCCCACAGGGCATTATGAATGACATGGCTATGCAGTTCTTTTTACGGTGAGCGTAAGGGCCCGTTCAGACGGACAGCATTTCAACTGCAACCCAGCTGCAAAGTAGCAGTTCCGGGGCTGTTCTGATGCAGTTGGAGCAACTGCAATACGACAGCAATACTGCTCATAATGTTATATTGCAGTCGTACCAACTGCAATATAACTGCAATACGACTGCATTACAAAAGTGCAGCCAGATTGCAGTTGGTGTGCGGTTGACAGATGCATGCATGATACCTGCTAGCGGACTGCACAATGAGTTTGCAGTTCTGATGCAGTTGATCCCACTGCATCAGAACAGCCCCGGAACTGCCACTTTGCAGCTGGGTTGCAGTTGAAATGCTGTCCGTCTGAACGGGCCCCAACAGACGGAGCTATAGCGGTGACATAAGTCTATCCATTTCTTTCAGCGTAAAATGAATTGCACAACTACGTCATAATAACCCAGCTCTGAAAAAAACAGGGGCCGCCATTAAATCGGGGATTTTTATCAATTTAAAAATTATTATAGCACAACATCTTTGAGAATCAACATACGTATAGATGAATTAGCGAGAGCGTGGAATTGCATACGTAGTGGTATTGTGTGTTTATAGGCATTCTATATTTGAAATTTCCCTTTTCTCGTACTATCAGCATAAAAAGAGGTTTGTAATAAAATAATATAATTTTAATAATAATGTCAGTATGTAATTCTAAATATTAGAGGGCTGTTTTTATTGTATTGAATTTAGCAACTTAATGAATTTATACTATTACTGCTGAGGACTGGGAAAATATTTGTCACCATATGGAAAGTGAAGAAAATAAATATAGATGTCAAGAAGGGGAAATGGATCGAATCAAAACAACATCAATACTTGTGACAGCTCTGATGAAGAATTAAATAATAGCGAATGAAAGCAAAAAAAGACTAACCGCCTGTTTCACAATCGACGAGTAAAGCATATTTTGACAGATAAAGGAGAATGGGCAAATTGGCCTATCGGCAGCCACTAATTAAATTAGTGTCATATGAAAGCCCTGCTATTAAGGAATACTTTTTGTTACGACCTTTTTTCTGTATCTCTTGTAGAAATGGAAATATTTAAACTTAAGTCAGAATGCAATAAATTAGTAACTATGACTAGTTACCTAACGACACAGTGCGTATTTTGCACAATAATTGCAGTAAAGCGATAAGTAGGTAGTGTAGGTACCTCACCTATCACTCCTTGCTCTAATAAATAATATATCTGCTCGGGCTATCTAGAGTAATGAACGATTATGGCGGAAATATATAATATGTTGACGACTTTCCAAATCTTTCGGAAGAGGAGCTTATCCTGTTTGCTCTGGGTACTTATCAAATGAAACTGGCTCATAGTTATTACGCTGAGCATCTGTAGGGGGTTTGTATAATATTGAAGTATGTCGAGAACAGCAAGTAAGAGGTTTATTCGAATAGATTCCAGAGGAAGACTTTGGTTATTACGTGAATCCGATCAAGACATGTCAGATCCAGAACTTATTATTCATACCTTGAGATTGACCACCAAACAAACGGCCGAGAGGCTATCGCTCTTTATTACTGCACGTGTCTGAGTGGAAGACGTACCGTCGGCTGCTGTGCACATAATCGTTGCCTTTATGAAAGAGTGCGGCATCTAAAAATGAGTTATTGTTGCATTTAAATTCAGAACAATTTATATTTAAAGTTTTCTTTACAACGTCATCATTTTTTGAATTGTAGCAGTATTGTATAAAGGCAGCGATTATGTGCGAGGTATGGTACCTAGGCTGGGCAAGAAACCAACCCGAAGATATTTTGTTACCAGCATCAGATTTAAGTTTAGTCATACACCGTGACTTTTGAATCGTATGATGAATGTATTTTTGTTCGTAAGTTATACTTATGTTTTTTAATTGTTAATAGTTATTATTTGATATGTTTTAAGTACTTTGCTATACAGCCCTTTATATGAGCATTATATTACATGATGCTACCTTATTCCTTTCCTAATTACTAAACATTGCCAGGTCAGGAATTGGGAAAACTATACAAAGTACTCTAAAATAAAATCGTCTTTTATTCAGGTTACAATTAAGTCACGGTAATTAAACTTTTACGAAGGAATTTTAGGACTGTACTACAACATCTGACATTGAAATTACCGCTGGCCGCTCATAGGCCACGTTCCATACAAATTTGCCCATTCTCCTTTAGCCTTTTCTCTTTCTTACACTTGGAAATAGACAAGGAGAGAGCCACCTTTAAATGGCAGATAAATTTACTCATCGATTGTGAAACAGGCCCTTACAATACAATACAATACAATACAAAACACTTTATTGTACACCAAACAATAACAATACAGAGATACAGCATTATTAAAAACAACACAGGTAAACAACAGGCGGTCTTATCCTCCCAGGCGGTCGGTCCTTAGTATTGTTTTACTTGTTAAGAAGAGAAATATGATAAGATAGATAGGTTGTTGTGGTTGATAAATCATAAATAAACAAATAAATAAATAAATAAATAACCACTACAAATGCAATTCCACGCTCTCGCTAATTCATCTATAATTGCATTACGCTTCAACACAGCGATGCACCTGCCTGCCCCCTGGCAATTTCCTTGCAGCCAAGCCAAGCAACGCAGTGTAGACACAGTCATTGAATATAATCTGTTTATCAACAATAGCCCTAACTGAACCGTAATTTTCCATTCAAAGACTTTGATAAAACTCCTGTAGAAAGTTCAACTTTATTACTAACGGGAAAAGGTTGTTTTTGCTTTGGCTATTGAGTTTGATATGTCGCCTTTTGGCTTATGAGCGTTTATATTCTTGGCTGTCCCCAGTATGACTGTAATTTGGTTAACACATAAATTGACCATATCCTACTAATATTAATGCGAAAGTTTGTATGTTTGTTTGTTACTTCACAGTGCAACGGCTAAACGGATTAGAATTAAATTTGGATTGGAGATAGCTTGTGTTTCTGGATAAATAATTAATGCTTTTAATTAAAGAAATGAAACAATAACTTTTTCGATTTTTAACCATCATCCTTTAGGTATGTATGTAGGTATGTATATTGTTTGTATGTATGTATGTAACTTAATCATAAGACGAGCCATATTTTATTTATTTGTCAAATAAAAAAGACCCACATCCGTGTGGTTGCCGGGTTAGAATAGTGCCACTCCGTGTCTTCCCGTGGATGTCGTAAGAGACGGCTAAGGGAATAAAGGCGTATAGTACTGTTAGGCGATGGGCTTGCAACCTGTCACTAATACACTGGTAAACATCTTAGCCTAAGTGTGCAAAATGTGGTTACAGAATTATCAACAAGTTTTTAGAGTTGTTGGTAATTCTGTAGCTCTGCCTACGCCATTCTAGGAATAAAGGCGTGAGTTTATGTATGTATGTGTATGTATGTATGTGTGTGTGTATATGTAGGTAGGTATTGCACATAAACAATAATAGGTAATGCGATAATCTGAAAAGGAAGCTATAGTAATAAACCGATTTTTACGCTATTTCCTTAAAATAAAGTAGTTTAATCGGTTCTTAACTAAGTTTCATGAAAATCTGATGAGCCGTGTACGAGTATCGTTATTCCCTCGGAAACTTTTAAATTTTCCGAGATGAAAAGCCTTTATGTTAATCCGGGGTATAAGCTATCTCCATTCCAAATTTCATCCAAATCCGTCCAGCCGTTGCTACGTGAAGGAGTAACACACACACACACACACAAACTTTCGCATTTATAATATTAATAGGATAGTGTGATTGCGTATAAATCATGTCTAATATTATAAAGCTGAAGAATTTGTTTGTTTGCTTGCTTGAACGCGCTAATCTCATAAACTACTTATCCGATTTGAAAAAATATTTCACTGTTAGATAGCCCATTTATCGAAGATGGTTGTAGGTATATTATACTCACATAAACCGAAGTGAAGCGAGGGCGGGTCGCCAGTAACTGGTTATTTAAGTTTAGTGATATTTCACACTTCATATGGAATAAACCCGCTAAAGCTTCAATATTCCCTTTCATATGTCCTTGGGTATTTTACAAATATAATACAAAAGGTCATATTTCAATTGCTCTGTATCCTGGTGTTGAGTTCGAGTCGTTACTTTATATTATTCTGCGAGAGATAATTGAAAAATAAATGTCGCGGAACTGACTGTATTCCAGATATTTCCTCATGCCTCACGCCTTCATTTCCAGAGAGTGGTAGGCAGAGCTACAGAATTATAGTCTTTATTATTTCTAGCGAGCCGATCTACTACACAAAGGCCATTGTTTGTGTACAATACTATTATCTTTCTTTGTGTCCGTAACCGCAAGCCGATTACATACAAAAAAGTTAGAACTACATTGAATGTCCATAGAATTATCAACCCTATCCTCTTAGTCAGTAGATTTAAAATGTAAAGTGTCAGGATACACATATGTCTTTATTATTTGAAACGGTCTTATTCCCTACACAATATTACCATCTTCTGTCGCCAGATAATAAAGACATATCTGTATCCTGACACTTTACATTTTAAACCTACTGACTAAGAGGATAGGGTTGATAATTCTATGGACATTCAATGTAGTTCTAACTTTAATGTATGTAATCGGCTTGCGGTTACGGACACAAAGAAAGATAATAGTATTGTACACAAACAATGGCCTTTGTGTAGAAGATCGGCTCGCTAGAAATAATAAAGACTATACCTGCAACTCTAAAAACTTGTTGATAATTCTGTAACCACATTTTGCACAATTAGGCTATAGTAGCCCTCAACCAAAGTGACGACCGGGCCATAAAACCCTTGAGATCGCGTTATTAGTTATCCATTGTGTTCACGCCCGGACTTTTATGGCCTCGGTCGTCTCTTCGTTTGAGGGCTACTATAAGATGTTTATAGTCTTTATTATTTCTAGCGAGCCGATCTTCTACACAAAGGCCATTGTTTGTGTACAATACTATTATCTTTCTTTGTGTCCGTAACCGCAAGTCGATTACATACAAAAAAGTTAGAACTACATTGAATGTCCATAGAATTATCAACCCTATCCTCTTAGTCAGTAGGTTTAAAATGTAAAGTGTCAGGATACACATATGTCTTTATTATTTGAACCGGTCTAATTCCCTACACAATATTACCATCTTCTGTCGCCAGATAATAAAGACATATCTGTATCCTGACACTTTACATTTTAAACCTACTGACTAAGAGGAAAGGGTTGATAATTCTATGGACATTCAATGTAGTTCTAACTTTTTTGTATGTAGTCGGCTTGCGGTTACGGACACAAAGAAAGATAATAGTATTGTACGCAAACAATGGCCTTTGTGTAGAAGATCGGCTCGCTAGAAATAATAAAGACTATACCTGCAACTCTAAAAACTTGTTGATAATTCTGTAACCACATTTTGCACAATTAGGCTATAGTAGCCCTCAACCAAAGTGACGACCGGGGCCATAAAACCCTTGAGCACGCGTTATTAGTTATCCATTGTGTTCACGCCCGGACTTTTATGGCCTCGGTCGTCTCTTCGTTTGAGGGCTACTATAAGATGTTTATAGTCTTTATTATTTCTAGCGAGCCGATCTTCTACACAAAGGCCATTGTTTGTGTACAATACTATTATCTTTCTTTGTGTCCGTAACCGCAAGTCGATTACATACAAAAAAGTTAGAACTACATTGAATGTCCATAGAATTATCAACCCTATCCTCTTAGTCAGTAGGTTTAAAATGTAAAGTGTCAGGATACACATATGTCTTTATTATTTGAACCGGTCTTATTCCCTACACAATATTACCATCTTCTGTCGCCAGATAATAAAGACATATATGTATCCTGACACTTTACATTTTAAACCTACTGACTAAGAGGATAGGGTTGATAATTCTATGGACATTCAATGTAGTTCTAACTTTTTTGTATGTAGTCGGCTTGCGGTTACGGACACAAAGAAAGATAATAGTATTGTACACAAACAATGGCCTTTGTGTAGAAGATCGGCTCGCTAGAAATAATAAAGACTATACCTGCAACTCTAAAAACTTGTTGATAATTCTGTAACCACATTTTGCACAATTAGGCTATAGTAGCCCTCAACCAAAGTGACGACCGGGCCATAAAACCCTTGAGCTCGCGTTATCAGTTATCCATTGTGTTCACGCCCGGACTTTTATGGCCTCAGTCGTCTCTTCGTTTGAGGGCTACTATAAGATGTTTACCAGTACTACACAGCCTTTATTCCTTTAGTCGCCTCTTACGACATCCACGGGAAGACATGGAGTGGCGCTATTCTAACCCGGCAACCACGCGGGTAGGCATTCAATGACCATGAGAATTGTTTATAATATACGATTGAACGACCGACACAAAGTAACAATGACATCATAAGTATTCAATATTGCACGTGGTTTTAAATGAGATCGAACCAGTTTTAAGTTAAATTTGGGAGGTATTAACTTGTTTAAAGAATAATTACACAAGTTATCGCATTTGTCATATGTAAAACATCTTTGAACATGTATCTACTTATTTCCCTTCATGTAACTTGATGATTGATTTTTGATTTCCTCCAGCTGTCTTACCCTTACCTACTTACATCAAAACAGGTGTACGTCACGAGGTTAAAGGGGTTTGGGTAAAAGTGTTGTCATTTGTAAAAGTCATACATTTTCAAGGTGAGCGGCCATTAATAAAAGTGGTAAATTATGATAGAATAATTCAAAATAAACATGTTTTGTTATGTAATGCAATACTCTTAAGTGCATCGGAGCCGAGATATTTAATATTCTTACCTAGGCGTACTTTAAAGTACATACCAAAAACTGAACACTTAAATCTTAAATATCTCGGCTCCGATATTATTGAACGCCACAAATGATATATATATATGTGTATTTCGAGGTCCTCTAAATAACTATGCAAAAATCATCCGTGGCCGCTGGAAAAAAATTGACAATACTCTTCAAACTTTACCCAATGCCCTTTGGTACCCACCTTAGGTCCAAAGTCAAATTGATATTCTACAACAATAGGGTTGAGTTCCCTAAAAGTTACAAATGATTTGACATCTCTAATGACATTGACGACTTCAAGCATATTTTTCTTGAAATGGGTCTCAAATTAACGCTCGTGACCGTACCTAATTAGGTTTTTCAATCTAATTTACCATAATTACCATAATAATAACAATCATCATTCAAAAATTAAAAAAAAAACAAAATTCAACAAATTTCTTCAGTAAATTGGCCACATGACGCCTCTTTTACACGTTGGTCATATACTTACAGTGAATCTACCAGCGCTTCGGACAAGACCATTATTGCGGAGAAGACGCGCAGCAAGAAACTCCAGCAAAGGAGGTCATTTTTTCAATCCTAAAGGGAAAAGGATTTATAAAAACAGAGTTTATTCCATACAAATATACGAAAATCTTTATAATATTAGTGTATCACTACGTAGTAGAAAACAAAGTCGCTTCCCGCTGTCTGTCTGTCCCTATGCATGCTTAGATGTTTAAAACTACGCAACGGATTTTTATGCGGTTTTTTTAAATTGATAGTGATTCAAGAGAAAGAGAGGTTCTGTTTTATATGGTGTTACAGAAAACTCACATAAACCGAAGCGAAGCGAGTGCGGGTCGCTAGTATAGTATAAAAAAAGTAGTTTCCCAATATCTGTCCCTCTGTACGTACGCTTAAATCTTTCAAACTACACAACATATTTAAATGCGGTTTTCATCAATAGATACCTAAAGTGATTCAAGACCAAGTTTTTACTACGCACATAAACCGAAGCAAAGCGAGGGCGGGCCGCTAGTCAAAAATAAAAGCCTTTGTCGGGGATCAAACTCGTGACCGCCAGTTTTGTAGGCGTGGTCCATAGCAATTAGGGTCACCGCGTCATCTTTGTATCGCTTTTGTCACGTTCAGGTTAAAATGTTGTTATCGTCCTCTTAAAGTCAACACGTTGATATATACATCGAATTAGCATTTTAATAGGTCTTATGAATATTTGCTGACGTATGAACAAACTAGTTATATTATTACTATTATTTACGTAAATCCCTTCCATACAATGGCGACCGTTCTTTCAGAGCTGACATCTCTGCAACCGCTTAACCGTTTTTTATGAAATCTATCTAAAGACCGTCCTTACGTATTAAAAAAACAGCGTCCAATCGGTGTCCGTTTGGGACCTTTTAGGTTAAGACTGCGCCGAGCAAACGCCGAGCGTCCAGTGGCGCAGTGGGTTACTATTATTGTGTTTTCTAATTAACTAAAGAATTTCCTTGCATACAGACGACACGTTTTTGTAGTGCAAGTAAAATCACAATTTATGGGATACGTAACAAACTTTAATAACAATTACCCTTTGAGCAGTCAACTTAACGGGAAAAGGTGGCCACTTTTTTCCGTTCAGTTAATAACTCGAAGGTGAATTGTTATTAAACTATGTGATATACCCTATATGTTGTGTATTCATTATCAAAAATACATAATCATTTACCGGAATGTATAAAGTCGCTAGGTAATACACAGTTCAAAAAGAATCTTAAGGAATGGCTACTTTGCAAATGTTTTTACAATTTAAATGATTTTTTTTCTCTAAATTATTAAATAATAAAATTTAGATCTAAGGTTATTATTGTACGTCCGAAATGGGCAAACTGTTGGAACTATTAATCTTTTGATTTTGACATGTAATAACAATTGTACACAGTTTGACAATAAATGATTATCTTATCTTATCTTATCTTATCTTATCATTTGTAGTACAAAAACATTTCTTCCAATTTCAAGAAACTACTTTAGTTTATTAGAAAACACAATAATAGTAATGAGGGCGCCACTGTTCGTCCGGCGTACGCTCGGCGCAGTCTTAACCTGCCGCCAGCAGCATTCACATTGTGTTCCGGTGTGGGGATAAGACAACAGGTGACATTACTAGCGTAGAGGCATTCCATCTTAGTCCTCAGGGTCGGCAACGTATTTGCAGTCTTAAGATTGCAGTCTTGAGAATGCAAGTGTCTATCGGACACGGATCAACCTTACCATCAGATTGCCTATGTGCTCGTTTCCCTTCTCCATGGAATATATTACATAAAAAAAACCTGCCAAGTGCGCGTCGAACCTGCGCACGGGGGTTCCGTACCATTATCTATAAAAATATGTTTGTTGTATGGGAACAAACCCTTAAACATGTATTATATTTTTTTTTAAGTTTCCATACCCAAAGGGTAAACGGGACCTGATTACTAAGACTCCGCTGTCCGTCTGTCTGTCTGTCATTTAACATCTTCGCCTAAGTGTGCAAAATGTGGTTACAGAATTATCAAAAAGTTTTTATAGTTGTTGGAAATTCTGTAGCTCTGCCTACCCCACTCTGGGAATAAAGGCGTGAGTTTATGTATGTATGTATATTTTAATTTAATTATTTATTTGTTTTATATTATCTGTGAATATTTCAAGCGTCTACCGGTTGCTGTTATTAATATCGAGCAAAAAATGGCAAAAAATCACGTTTGTTGTATGGGAACCCCCCCTTCCCCCCCGCCTAAAATATTAATTTTATTCTATTTTTTGTATTTATTTTTATAGCGGCAAGAGACATACATCATGTATGAAAATTTCAACTATCTAGCTATCACGGTTCATGAGATACAGCCTGGTGACAGACAGACAGACGGACAGTGGAGTCTTAGTTATAGGGTCCCGTGTTTACGATTTGGGTAAGGAAACTTAAAAAAAAATTGAGAAATAGGGGGAGTCCCGGCACACTCATTCTAATCGTATGATATAACGGGCGTACTACTAGTTGAATATTAAACATGAAGTTTTCCTTGTTTGGGACTAAATTTTTTGCCAAATTTAACCCACGTTACGAGAAAAACGAACGTCACTAACAGACGGAAAGAAATACAAGTTCAAGTTGAGTACCGTAAAACAGGGTGAGTAGGGACACGACCAAAAATAAGTCATAACTTGTTACAAATAAGAACAAGTATTAAATGGACAATAACGCTACGTCTATCGGAAAAACCAATACATACATAGGTAATTGGTAATGGGTATGTGTTTATCATGGGTAATTTAGGAGTTCCTATGGCCACCCTGCGTCTCCATCATCAGACCAGCTCGATGATACTATATTATTGTATTGTCATCAGAACTAAAAGCGTATGCAATCTGGAAAAGGGCCGAATCTTAGGTACCCGAAACCGACGTGCGTGCATGACTCGATGTCATGAATGTGGAAGAAGCGAAAGAAATTTGTCAAGATCGTAGCAGGTGGAAAGAAGTGGTCTCTGCCTACCCCTCTGGGAAACAGGCGTGATTTAATGTATGTATGTATGTATTGGAAATAATTTCAGTCTTATAATTAGTAACATAATTATGCTTCATTTTAAGTTGTGTCCCTACTCACCCCTTAATCCCTACTCACCTCACATGGCATCTATTCTATTATTATTATTTATTTATTTAATGGCGTCTACATAATAACGTAATGTCAAGTATATTATAAGCAACGTTGTACGGTGAATCCTGTCCTGTCGTCGAAGTTTTCCAGTCATAGTCGTTATGACCCTTGAAGATGGCGGGCATCCACTTCAATGGCTTGGTGTGATCTTGACCGCTAACTGATTTGGAACCATCTTTTCACTGTTATTTTATTTAATGCAAGTTCTTCATCAATGTTACAAGTTATTCCAAAAAACTGCCCTGGATTTGCGAATCAAAACGAACGTTAAAATCATTTACAAAAAATTAAATAATTGGACAGATGTTTTCAGAATGACAGCCAGTCATAGACCGCGTCTATTCTACTGGGTAAAGCAAATATTGCTTTTGACATGTCATCGTATTGCTTGTAACTCGACCGCTATTACTGTGACGTAAATTGGAGCTGTCAAAACGTTGACAATACGATAACGCGTCAAAAACGATAAGGTTTCTCAGTAGCATCTCAGCTCAGTGAGGCTAGACAAGTTGCTCAAAGCTAACGTTAAAATGAAATGAAATGAAATGAAATAATTTATTCGTAGCAATTGTTATAGGTCAGTGTACATAGTACTATCATAATTTGATAATATGCATTATAATTAATATTTAATTGATTTTTAAATAATACATTAAAACGAACAACATGTCGATTAATTATATAAGTATTAATATTTATCGATCGTTATCGATTTTCGAAACCTGTCATGTACACACAGCCAGCTTGACAGCTTACGTCAATCCCATACATTTTGAATAACGATAACGAACGCCGTATACATCTTGTCTAAGGCCTCTGGAGTCCTAGACAATGCTTGATGCTATAACGTTATCGTATTCGTCTTAACTCGTCCGCCATTACTGTCAAGTAAATGAGAGCCATCGTTACGTTAACGATACGATAAGACGGTAAAAAATAAATCATAGTTTTTTCGTTTGCGGTTTAGATAGTTTAAAAGTGAATAATTACTTGACAGTAAAAGCGGCCAAGTTAAAACCAATACCGTATCGTTTCAAATGTAATATGGTTTTACCATGTAAAATAAGTTTCTGTCAAAAATTTCATTTTTGGGACAAGCTTTTGTGGCCGACTATACTTTTTTTTGCACAGTCATCCTCTACTCGTCAAGACAATTCTAACAAGCCCTAACACGACGTGTCTATCATGGGTAATTTAGGAGTTCCTATGGCCACCCTGAGTTTCCATCATCAGACCAGCTCGATGATACTATATTATTGTATTGTCATCAGAACTAAAGGCGTATGCAAATTTTCAGCTTCATCGGAAACCGGGCATTGGGTCAAATTTAACTCACCAGATTTGACCCTTACATACATTGCAAGTTAAATAAAAGCTTGTAAAAAGAGGCCGTGTTATTTGTAACCCCTAATTCAACAAAAGGGGTGTCTGTATCTAAATAGGTAGATAGTGTCCATCACCACATAAACAAACAAACAAACTGATTGTGAGCCCCTATACCAGAATGGTACGAAACCCTTCGTGTCCAAGCCTGACTTTCTGGCTGTTTTTTTAGTTAGTATTATGGTAAGTACCTATGGAACACAAATAGGGTATTTCCCAAGAGTGAAATTAAATTGTTTTTTCATTAACAATAGATTAACATTATAAAATACTAGGAAAATATCAATCTTGTATTTATGTTTGCTATTTTAAGATTTTTAAATTCTTAAAATCCGTCAATTAGGACGCTGATTGATTGTGACGTCACAAGAAAGTAGTCCCTATAAATTCCATAGTAACGGAGCGTTTTTGATGTTTCATAAAAAGAAGCTGATTTGACTTTAGTCAAATACTGTATTATTGCTACATGAGTTATGACGCATTTGCGGTCTTAGGCCCGTATTAATAAACTAATCTCAACTCTAATATTCGTCTTGAGATTGTGTCAAAAATGACAGTGTTCTATGGTTTGACGTTTACTTTGACGTATCTTGTGACGGGCATCTCAGCCAAGATGAGTTTATTAATACATAAAAAAGATCTGACTTCTCGGTGTGTGGGTGATGCTGGTGAGAATCTTATCAGTGGCATTACTACCCTTATTAACATGATGTACTTGGGCAACATTCATCCGGACATTGTACCGACTTTGTATGGTGCGAACCTCATTGCCCTCAGTAAAAAAGACGGTGGGGTGAGACCTATTGCTGTTGGAGCTACACTTCGCCGCCTTGCATCAAAAATCGCCGTTCGACATATTTTACCAAAATTACAATCTTGTTTCGAACCCGTTCAGTTAGGCTTTGGCGTTAAGGGAGGCTGCGAGGCTGCCGTTCATGCTCTTCGCACCTACCTTAGCGACGATCAATGCGAAGTGTTACTCAAAATTGATGTTAAAAACGCCTTTAATTCGGTAAATAGGGATACCCTGCTGTCTGAAATAAAAAACAACATTCCTGAAATTTACAACTATCTTCTTCACTGTTATTCAGATCCAACGAAGTTGATGTACCGATCAAACGAGTTGTCATCTGAAGTTGGTTGTCAGCAGGGGGATCCCCTGGGGCCAGCAATTTTCAGTTTGGCTATTAATCCTTTAATTCAAAATTTAGCTTCAAAATTTAATATTTGGTATCTAGATGATGGGACCTTAGGAGGTGATGTAAATACAGTACTTTCCGATCTTTCATCTTTAAAAAATAACTTTAAATCCATTGGTTTAGAGCTAAATTTTGATAAGTGTGAACTCTTCATCCAAAAACCTTCCGACGCTGACAATGACATAACACAAAAATTCAACAAAATTGCACCAAATATAAAAATAGTAGATAAAAGAACACTTTGCCTCCTGGGATCTCCTATTTTTGAAGAAAGTTTTTCAGATTATATTCAAAATTCCATTTCTAAATTTCAAAATCATTCCCATCGGCTTCTTGACATTAGTCCTCATTTTGCCCTTTTAATTATTAAATTCTGTCTTTTTGTCCCTAAATTTACTTATGTGCTTCGCTGCTGTCCGTTCTGGAAACATCAAGATCTTTTGTCGAAAATTGATACTTTGATCAAAAGTAACCTGCAATCCATTCTTAATATTCAGCTAAGCGAGCATTCCTGGACCCAAGGATCCCTCCCGATTCGGTACGGTGGTATAGGGATCCGCAAAATTTCTAGTATTGCTTTACCAGCTTTTCTTTCGTCGATCCATAGCTCTTCTAGTCTCATAGGAAAAATCCTTAGGGAATTCCCTTTAAACTATGAGACTTCAGGTTTGGAGGACGCAAAGAATGGGTGGTTAACTGCTTGCCCCGGTCAAAATTTTCCTGAAAACCCAAAATCGCAGAGGTGTTGGGATGACATAGTATGTAAATTGACTGTTGATTCCCTTATTAGCCAGTGCTGCGCAGCGGATCGTGCTAGAATTTTAGCAGTCGGTACAAGGGAGGCTGGATACTGGCTTCAAGCTCATCCCTCGCCAAGCACTGGTACTTTCCTAGACCCTAACACACTCCGACTTTCAGTTTGCCTTCGCCTTGGGGTCCCGGTCTGCGCTCCACATCGCTGCTCCTGCGGAAGTGACGTAGATCGGCTAGGACATCACGGACTTTCTTGCCAGAGAAGTGCTGGCCGCTTTTCCAGACACGCCGCACTCAACGACATCATTCGTCGGTCTCTTGCCTCAATAAAGGTCCCGGCTCTTTTAGAGCCGACAGGCATTTCTAGAAATGATGGCAAGAGACCTGACGGAATGACTTTGGTCCCGTGGAATATGGGACGGGTGCTAGTGTGGGATGCAACCTGTGTAGACACGCTAGCCCCATCACATCTCCACCGGACCTCTAATAGGGCAGGTGCGGCAGCTGAAGCGGCCGAAAGCATGAAGGTAGTAAAATATAGTGGTCTCGGCCCAGAATATATGTTTATTCCATTCGGCGTCGAGACCCTTGGTCCGTGGGGTCCTAGCGCTCGGAGCCTCTTCAAAGAAGTTTCGAAGAGGCTCATTGACGTCACGGGAGACCGAAGAGCTGGCAGTTTCCTCGCTCAACGTATAAGTTTAACCATCCAGCGAGGAAATGCTGCCAGCATCTTTGGTACAATGCCGCAGGGGCCATTCTTAGATTTAATGTTTTAGTTAATTTATATATTTAGAGTTAGTTTTATTTAATTTTAGTTTTCTTTTTCAGTTATTGTGTTTTGTTGTATTTTTTTATGTAATTTCCAATTAATTTTTTTAGATTGAATGTACTGTTATGTTATTTAAATATTAAATCACATGACAGAAAGTACCTTCATTAATACAGACCTTAGGATTACAGTCTTAAGATCGTAGTCTTGAGATTGCAAATGTCTATCACCAAATCCCACTTACCATCCCCGTGCCCTTGACCGTATCTGTACCATACGGCTCAATCATATTTATTTTATTGCATTTTGATTTTACTAACAACAACATTGGCCATGGGCATGTTGCAATAATCCAAGAGCTGACGCCGTGATTTTTTAGTACAGTGGCGCTCTCATTTCTTTTATTGTGTTTTCTAATAAACTAAAGAATTTTCTTGAAATTGGACGGTAAGTTTTTGTACTACAAATGAAAACACAACGTATAGGGTAAGTATATTACGTCATAGTTTAATAACAATTACCCTTTGAGTAGTCAGCTTAACGGAAAAAAGTAGCCACCTTTTCCCGTTAAGCTGACTACTCAAAGGGTAATTGTTATTAAAGTTTGTTACGTATTCCATAAATTGTGTTTTTACTTGCACTACAAAAAAGTATCGTCTGATTTCAAGGAAATCCTTTAGTTAATTAGAAAACACAATAATAGTAATGAGGGCGCCACTGGACGCTGGTCGTTTGCTCGGCGCAGTCTTAACCTAAAAGGTCCCAAACGGACACCGATCGGACGCAGTTTTTTTAATACGTAAGGACGGTCTTTAGATAGATTTCATGAAAATCGGTTTAGCTTTCTAAAAGATATCAGATCTGAAAGTAGGCATCATTATATCAGGAGTTTTTTATGTATTATATTATAAAATGTATGTCTGCCCTGAGACAAATGGTGGTATCTCTGACAAAACTCCTGTTGCAAGTGCAACCTTATTTCTAATGGGAGAGGGTTGTATTTTTTGGTATCATTTTGTTATATTACCTACAGAGTAGTACTTGGAATATGCTCGGTTTTTTTTTTAAGTTTTCTTCTAGGTAGATCGATTTATCACCCCGGAAAAACCTCATTAAAGGTATTAAATAGATTGATACATGTTTTTTTCATTTGTATAACATGAGTAAAAACAATTAAAATAATGTTACATTACATTAGGTACATAATAATATCTTGCCCTACGATACAATGGTGTACATTTTTTTATATCATTAGTAAATACTTGTTTTAAGAACAATTTTTAATAATTAATATGCCATAAAATTTAAAATAACCCCATTAGTATAATTTGCTGCGATAGTTAAAAAAAAGTCAAATAAAGGCTTCTAAACAAACGTACAAAACGCGTAGTCAGCTCTTATACCACAACAAGTTGCCTAAGAGTGCAATAACCTGCCACACTGCAGCCACTTGATTCGCTGACCTTGCCTCCAAACTCACAGCCATTGAACAATCTATAGGCATCGAGTAAAAGTGATTTTTCTCAAACATGCTATGTAATGTCGGCGTTATGTTAGTTATTTTAGGCTTCAAAGTGCCACGTTCCCGGCGGAACAACTCGAGAGAACTGTAAAGGAATTTCATACAAAATTGAAGGCCTAGGCCGGGAAGTAATTTTTTTTTAATTTTAATATGGCCATGACAGCTGGTTTTATGAACAGGCTGAATATCTAAATTATATTTTTAAAAATTTTGAGAAAATGTTATAACGTCAAGTACTAGGAGTGCATAAACGTTTGGGAGACATCACACACAATGTGTCGTGTGCGCCCGCCGCCCCCCGCCGGCTGCCCGCACCGCCTGAGATCTAAGTTGCGCTATGCCTGCTATACCTCCTAATTACCGCTGCGCTCCTGGTACTTTATTTTAACACCCAATTACTTTTCCGTGGACTTAATTTACTTTTTTGAGTGATGTATTTTTTATTTAATTGCATATGTTTGAGAAAAGCACTATACATAAATACCTCGGCGGGAAATATGGGGTTGCCGGCCTCAGACCTATCCGGCCTCGCTTGGCGCTCGGCCGTCTATATGTCTTCGGCCGGCAACCCCTTTTGTCCCGGCCTCTGTAGTAATGTACTATTCTTACTTTATGGAGGAATTTTAAGGTTACAGACTGTCGGTCGCCGCGTGTAGGTACCGAGTTCGGTTCCCAGAGTAGCTGTAAACAAGCAGCAGTGTTCGTATTGTTTTGTGGCAAGGAAAAAGCACACGAGCATTCAGGACACCTGATGGTAAATACGTGGCATCTGAGACTCATACACATTTGAATTCTCAAGACTAAGACTAAGTATTAATAAACTCATTTTTTTTTTCTTTTTTTTTTTTTTTTTATGGCATCGAGAAGACAAACGAGCACACAGGCCACCTGATGGTAAGTGGAAACTGTGACCCATAGACATTCGCATTCACAAGACTGCAGAGCAATCCTAAGACTGCAAACGCGTTGCCAACCCTGAGGACTAAGATGGAATGCCTCTATGCTAGTCATTTCACCGGCTGTCTTATCCCCAAACCGGAACACAACAATGCGAACACTGCTGTTTGGCGGTAGGCTAATGGATAAGATGGTGGTAGCGATCCGGACGGACCCTGCACAAGGTCCTACCACCCGCAAATCTTGGCTGAGAGGCCCGTCACAAGATACGTTAAAGTAAACGTCAAACCATAGAACACTGTCAATTTTGACACATCTCGAGACGAGCATTAGAGTTGAAATTAGTTTATTAACGCATTCACTGCCAGGGGGCGTGGCCTAGGAACAAACTTGTATGACAGTGAACGCATATATGCGTCGGTGGCAGTGAATGTGTTACGGCTCTAAGACTCCAAACACGTTATCAAAGGTCGATCCGGGTAGAATTAGTTTTCCTCTGCTTCCCTCCCCCTTCCTTTCCCCCTATTTCTTCCTGTTGGTCGTGGCTGGTTGGTGAATTTCAACCACCCTACGGTTGAAAATCATTTGCACGACATGATACAACAAGTTCGATATTCCCTTGCAATAATATTATGACAGTGACAAGTGTCAACCAAGCTATAAATATATCTCACAGAAACTTTTGTTAAAACTGGTATCTAGACCACTTTCTTGGTCGATCGTACGCTTAGATCTTTCAAACTACGCAACAGATTTTGATGCGGTTTTAATAATTGAATAACTCAAGATGAAGGTTTTTATGTATAGCAAATTCTGATTTATGTATGGGTCGATAGTTTTAAAGATAATAGGTATTGTACTTATTTAGAAAAAAACTCTTATCTAATATTTCGGTATGTATGAGTTTGAACTCAATTCTCTTGACGTTTAAGTTAAAATTGTACGTCACGAAATATGAGATACGTCGTTTTTGCAAAGCAATGACGATATTTATAGTGTAGATAGATAGTTTTATTATTTTAACTCTAAGTGACTTACGAGTCCGTGTTTAATTCCAAAAACAGTAACAACCAGGTCAGCTAAAATTCCTCAATCATTAATGATATTTTAATGACAGTTTAATGACGTCCGAACGACGTAATGTTCTATGTATAATACACAGAACTAATATTATAGGCAATAATTATTATAATATAATCCAATTTTAGTTCCTTCATTAGTTATAACTGACTCAATGGAAACTTACAGTATTTAATTTAAACTACAAAATAAATATAAAAATAATAAGAATAAGAGGTATTTATTGCCACCCATAAAGCAGCGACCACACCGGTGCTCAAAATTCGCAGACGGTGCGGAAACAAAAGAATGTGTCATAGTAATAACATGGCGTCAATTTTGACGTACCGTGATATACGCAACGTTAAGCAGCGGTGTGGGGAGCATGCGTCAAAAACGGTGCTAAAACGACGCGTCACTGCGATTCCGTACCGTCACCGTTTTTTAAGCATTGGTGTGGTCGCTGCTTAACCAGTAAAATACAAAAAAATATATAATTATAACATAAAAAGGTGAGACAAAAGGCACAGACTCAGCATGTGCATACAAATATCAATCTCACAAAACAAAAATAATTCTTAATATGGAAGAACAAGGACCGTATTAATAAACTCATCTTGGCTGAGATGCGCGTCACAAGATACGTCAAAGTAAACGTCAAACCATAGAACACTGTCATTTTTGAAACATCTCGAGACGAGCTTTAGAGTTGAGATTAGTTTATTAATACGGGCCTAAAACATGTTGCGGCGACCGCAAATAAATTGGGATAGATAGGAAAGTAGTCTTTATTTTTTAGGGAAGATGTTTCAAAAATCTTTCTATATTGGATCAGATACTAGGTTGAGAAAGTAAAGGGACGAAATTACGGAATATTCCTTAGGTAAGATACTCTAGCTCATTATAGGCTAGAGGCCTCGTTAAAGTCCCTATGTCGTATTTGAACGTGTGCTTTATTGTTATATACATTAGAATACAAAATAATTTGAAACACTCAAATAATTCATCCTATAATGATCTATCGGAGCACTAGAAATGCATTTTTTTTAATTTAAATTTTAATAACATATTTTTTTTTTAATTTTTTTTTTTTAATATTCTTCTAAATTTTCAAACTAATTTCATTTCTTTCATGAACCTTATTTGGGTTTCTATTCAACACGGTAAAAATCAAATCGTTTTTGACCTGTCATCGTATTGTCAACGATTTGACAGCTCTTATTTACTTGACAGTAAAATGGCGGCCTAGTTAATAACAATACCATAACAGGGCCTAATATGGATGCGTTTTATCGCGTGATAAAGTTTGGATAAGGCATCCGTCACCTTCTGTCACGTAAATAAGTACAGATGCATTAGCGAGAGCGTGGAATTGCACATGTAGTGGTATTGTGTGTTTATAGGCAAGAGAAAGAGAGATAAAAGTATTTAAGTATTTCTCTCGGGTCTATATCGAATGGCATACAATTATTAGTCCTATCGTTGTGTCGCATAACGTCTTTTGTCCTAATAACGTGTGGCATACACTTTGTTCCGCATATTTTTGATTGTCCGAAATTGTTGCTCCTATTATTGTTTGTCCTAAATATTATTTGTCCTATCGTTTGATGTGGCTAAGATTCAACTGTCGAATGATTGATGCGCATAATTGTAATATTCCTAATATTTAATGTGCTAAAACTAACCTTGTCAAACTGGTTGGTTCTGGCGTTTCGCTCGCTAGTTAGGGTCACCGTTCTACCTAACCTAACCGAAATCTGACCTGCCTGAAGGTAGAATGCTGTAATTGTTGCCAGTTTAATAGTAGGCAAAATAATTATTAGGACAATTCATGTTAGGGAATATTATGCTTTAGGTAATTAGACTTTAGAGTTATCAATATTAGAACAAACTTGTTTTAGGACGTTAAATGAGTATGCGCAAAAATTATTAGGATAAACGAGTAGTATGCCATTCAACAGGATTCCAAACATTCTCGGCCAAACATTTTTAGGACAAAAAACGTTATGCGAAACGACAGGCGCCCATTTCTCTCTCTGTTTCTCTTGCCTATACACACACCATACCACTACATAATGCAATTCCACGCTCTCGCTAATTCATCTATACGAGAGTGACGGATGCTTTATCCACATTTGACACGCGATATAGACGCAGCCATGCTAGGCCCGCAGGGGCCCTAATATGGCTGCGTTTATCGCGTGTCAAAGTTTGGATAAGGCATCCGTCACCTTCTGACAAGTAAGTAAATACACGTGTCAAAAAGTGACGGATGTTTTATCCACAGTTCATATACGATTTTGATTTTACCGCCTGGAATAAAGGCGCTATGTCAATTATAAATGCCATATAACATCTGTTAGAGGCCCAATAAGATAATATAAAAATAATTATAATCAAATGAAAAGTCAGAGAGAAATGTGGAATAAAAGAAGATGTAGTGACTAAGATTGAAAAGGGCATGCTTCGATGGTTCGGTCATTTGGAAAGGATGGATGAAAGAAGATTGACGAAAGAGATATTAGTTATACAGATCGAAAGTGAGTGGACGGGTCGGAAGAAGCCGCCCTAGGCGTACTTTTTCGAGTCAAATCGGTGAAATACTGGAAATGGGCCGAATCTTAAGTACCCGAAACCGACGTGCGTGCATGACTCGATGTATGTTTTTTTTTTTTTTTATGTCATCGAGAAGACAAACGAGCACACAGGCCACCTGATGGTAAGTGGAAACTGTGACCCATAGACATTCGCATTCACAGGACTGCGATGCAATCCTAAGACTGCAAATGCGTTGCCAACCCTGAGGACTAAGATGGAATGCCTCTATGCTAGTCATTTCACCGGCTGTCTTATCCCCAAACCGGAACACAACAATGCGAACACTGCTGTTTGGCGGTAGGTTAATGGATAAGATGGTGGTAGCGATCCGGACGGGCCCTGCACAAGGTCCTACCACCCGCAAATGAATGTGGAAGAAGCGAAAGAAATTTGTCAAGATCGTAGCAAGTGGAAAGAAGTGGTCTCTGCCTAACCCTCTGGGAAACAGGCGTGATTTAATGTATGTATGTAATTATAATCCATTTGTATCGCATTTGCTTCCTTTGTTTGTAGACCTTTCATAACAGTAATTCCCTTTGACGCATCACGCATAATTAACTAAATAAAGACAATAATTCAATACCGACGGTTATTTTTCCACAAACATTGAAATTCAAATATAGAAACCACAGGCCTTGAGGAATTCTAGATCCTGTTCTCGCTAATGAAGCGAGGTAAAGGTAGGAGTGAGCGGGGATATGTGAGTCACTATATGCTGACATATTTTTTTTAAACGGCTTGTAATAGTAAATCAAGCACTAAGGCCACCTGATAAGCAGGCAGGCAATGCCCTAGTCAAGATGCAAACGTCACTAAACGAACCTTTTTCTTTTCCATCACTCAAAATGTACGCTATTACATTCTCGTGCGTTACTATAAACCACGTGGTCAACTGTCACCCGACATATTAAAAGCGATGGAAAAAAACGTGTAGTGTTGGTATCTTGACTAGGGCCCCTAATAGAAAGTGACATCCGAGACTCATAGAGTAATGCAATCACAAGACTGAAAAACGTTGCAAATCCTGAGGGCTTAGTTGGAATGCCTGTTAGTAATAACACCGCTGATTTTATCTAGACCTTTATATAATATTGTAAATATAATATTGTTTATACCATTCGATTCCATCCTTTAAAAAGCTTATTTTATTCACTGAAAACAATGAATTTTCTCGTAGTCATGGTATTAAGTATAGTATGCAACTCTTGAATAAAACGGATTTATATCGAGGGCCATGAATCACTCGCGTCGCTCAGGATCCTTACACCTGAATCACTCGCTACGCTCGTGATTCAATCTTCAAGAATTTTGTATATTGTGTATCAATATTTTTTTCAAAACCGTTTTTTTTCCAAATCATTCCTGCCGTCTTAGAACTTCGGTAACTCGTTGCTCTGTAGGAATAAGTTGAGAGTTATCTTAAATTATTTTTGTGCAAAATGTGGTTACATAATACTCAGCCAGTTTTTAGAGTTGTTGGTAATTCTGTAGCTCTGCCTTCCCCACTCTGGGAATGAATATATATGAATACCTATCTGTACTAATATTATAAAGCTGAAGAGTTTGTTTGTTTGTTTGCTTGAACGCGCTAATCTCAGGAATCGCTGGTCCGATTTGAAAAATTCTTTCTGTACTCACATAAACCGAAGCGAAGCGAGGCGGGTCGCTATTGTATGTATATATAATTATTGGCTGCATAAATAAATAATAAATAAATAAATAAATATCAGGGGACAATGTCACACCAATTGACCTAGTCCCAAACTAAGCTCAAGGCTTGTATTATGGGTACTAGACAACGATATAAATACTTATACAGAGAAATATATACTTAAATAAATAGAAAACACCCATGACTCAGGAACAAATATTCGCGCTCATCACACTAATATCTGCCCTTACCGGGATTTGAACCCAGCACCGCTAGCTTCGTAGGCAGGGTCACTACCCACTAGGCCAGCGCGTCGTCGTCGCTGCATATTCTACTAAACCATTGTGTAAAGGTCACTTATCTTTTAGCGATACCTAAGCTATAAGTCTCGCGATTGTCTACAACAAGTCTGTCTTTCAAACACCACGCAGGATATTACATGGCAATGCGATTGTTAATTCATTCATACTGACAAACAAGTATTGAATACAAGATAATTGTAACAATATAAAGGCTGTGTGAATTGCTAGAATTGTTTTCTGATGTTTTCTTATCAATAGATAATAATTGGTGTGGTTGCCGGATTAGAACAGTGCCACTCCAAGTCTTCCCGTGGATGTCGTAAAAGCCGACTAAGGTAATAAAGGCGTGTAGTACTGTTAGGCGATGGGTTTGCAACCTGTCACTAATACACTGGTAAACATCTTCGTCTAAGTGTGCAAAATGTGGTTACAGAATTATCAAAAAGTTTTTAGAGTTGTTATAAATTCTGTAGCTCTGCCTACCCCACTCTGGGAATAAAGGCGTGAGTTTATGTATGTACCTACTTATGTAGATAATAATTGCACTTAATTTGTGATTTGTGTGTTTGGTTTTAACAGCTGATCACTCTGGAACTGCCGAATTTTTGCATCAAACGTAGTGAAGAACTATCCTCCTTAAACAAGCTATATTTAAAAAAAACCATGCGCCCGGGCACAATGATGCCACAGACTGACACACACAGACATTGGCTCGTTACATCATTTTCGTAAAAAAAATTATCTCTGATGCTAAAATTCGCTTTTTTTTCCAAACTTTAATTTTTCGGTTGCATATTTGTCGATCGGGATTTTTCTTGGTCGCATATTTTCCCACTTATAAATATGTCGAAATGGGTAGGTAGGTTGAGATTATTTTAGTTATGCAGTCCCAAAAGTACCCACAAATAGCGTCAGAGTAAGCAATGGCAAAATATCGAAAACATATTTCGGTGACATTATAAAGGGCCATTATATAGCTGCGCTAATCGCGTGACAAAGTTTGGATAAGGCATCCGTCACCTTCTGACACGTTAATAAGTACGAGAGTGATGGATGCTTTATCTACATTTTGTCACGCAATAAACTCAACTATACTAGGCGCGCTGATTATCTATACCTGTTTGTTTGTTTGTTTGAACGCGCTAATCTCAGGAACTACTGGTCCGAATTGAAAAATTCTTTCAGTGTTTGATAGGCCATTTATCGAGGAAGGCTATAGACATATCACACACACATAAACTCACGCCTTTATTCCCAGAAAGGGGTAGGCAGAGCTACTGAATTTCCAACAACTATAAAAACTTTTTGATAATTCTGTAACCACATTTTGCACACTTAGGCGAAAGTGTATTAGTGACAGGTTGCAAGCCCATCGCCTAACAGTACTACACGCCTTTATTACCTTAGTCGGCTTTTACGACATCCACGGGAAGACTTGGAGTGGCACTATTCTAATCCGGCAACCACACGGGGTACCATACTCACATAAACCGAAGCGAAGCGAGGGCGGGTCGCTAAAAATTCAATATTTTAGCGTCAAAGAGCTGATCTGATGATGAATAATCATTTGCTCTCAGCTGTTATAAACATTGACCCATAGAGTCACACATCAAATATAAAAAAAAACTACAAATAGGTACTTAGTTTCCGATGAAGGATGCTCGCATATTTATTGAGTGCGTGAGTCGTTTTTTATGAAAGTTTTTAGAGCGAGCAAAAAAATTGTACGTATCGTCGTATAAACACGTTATTTAAAGATTTATCATAAGCTAAATATAAAAACCAACTATTTTGCGGATGGCAAAAATGTACTCTTAAAAATTGTATACATTTCGCAAGTAAGTTTAAAACAAATTGACTAAAAGAACAGTAAGAGTAAATTTGTATTTTTAAAAATACACCGGACTATGGAAACTTTTGATTATGCTTAAACGGTTAATCGTGTTCCGAATTAAAAATTTAAGTTCTCTTTTTGAATAACTATAACGCATAGAAGTTTTACGATTCTGCGTGTGTGTTTTATTGTCGAATGTCTCTAATGTTTCGTCGGCAACATCAATCAGACAAATAACCAGTGAGGTTTTTTTAATTTAAGTTTTTAACGGTCAAACGTCATAGCTCGCCTCGGCATAGTACTGTCTCTTATTGAGTCCGTAGCATAATATCGAAAGCCAAATTTCATAACAACAAAATTCCTAAAAACAAAACTTCGAATATTAAAATGTATAATGTAGGAAATTCCTAAAGATGTCCTATGTTTAATTAGCCTGTTTTAAAATGTCTAAAGTGCTTACTAAACCACTAGTGCGCGAAAAAACTAACGACATTTTACCTACGCCCGGTTGACCTAAGTTTAAAATATAATAATATAAAGTGCGAAATTTAGAACGACATTTTAATTTTCGAAGGGATTATTTTTTACGTTACGTTCATTTAGGGGTGGAGCTTTAAGGTTTGAATGTATTGATTTTCGAAGAATTATCACAAAGCTTTTTGTACGTAGCGATTTTGAGCACTATAAATATTGAGTTTGAAGTTTTGTCATTAGCTATTTTGTACAAAGGAATATTGATTTTCTAAAATGAGATCATTCGATTAAGAGTGCATTAGGACATGCATCTTTAGGAATTTCGAACATTTTGGTATTCGAAGTTTTGTGTTAGGAATTTCGTACTTATGAAATTTAATTTTCGATATAATGCTACGGACCCCTCATATTGATGCAACGTACGGCGTAAATACAGATGTAATTTTTTTTTTGTATTGTAAACCGTGTCGTTCTTGTCTTTTTTTTTTGTCCCTGCACTGTTTTCACATTCATTATCTCATTGAGACCAATTGAACGAGTCCAAACTAAACTCAACGCCGTATATAGATTCCAAAAAAACTACTCATGTGTTGCCAATACAATGAAAAAGTCTTGCATCAGTAAAGTTTAAACTTTTCTAAATAATGTACATATGTAATTTATTTATATATAATTGTAAACCTAAAATTAAATGCAACCGCATAAATGAATAATTTAATGTAAATATTAATTTCACCTACAGATATTTAGTTGAAACTGTTTTGTAGAAGAAATATTTATATTACTGTGGTAATACTTAAGGGTTTAACAACAGTTGGATACTATTATTAATCTTATAATTTGCGTATATTCATATCACCATATTGTTGTTTTTATTTATTACTAATACATAGTTCGTAACTTCTTAGTCGCAGTGTAAAAAATAGTTTATATGTTTGTCAGTCAAACTCGTAAAAATGGCTCAATGGCCTAAACTCATGTGCAACACACATTGTATACAATACTTTTTATCTCTGAAGTCATCGCCAAAGGATTTACATGTCTGGTATTTCACGCCATATTGTGTGTAACCTAATCAACGCGAACGAACTCGCTAGCTAAAGTTAGTACTTGGACTACTTGGGTACGTAATTAAGTATTTGGGGGTAGTGTTTTGTACATAGCTATATCTATGATGTACCAAGCCGAGATGTGCTACGCGATGAGTAGGTATATAGAAAACATCAAAAACTTGGGATAATCTTGACACTTAAATAAGAACAAAATATTATATGACTACCTATTTTCTATAAATGTGCACGGGTTGGTTACATCTGGCACGTCACAATGACAATGACACTTGTGACAGTGACGTTCGGCCATCTTTGGTAACTTTTTTGGAATCTAAATACGGCGTTGAGTATAGGTGGGTGTATGTTAAGTACATTGGAGATCCTATTGCCACCGTCCGACTCGATCATCAGCTCTTAGATAGCGTTGTGTTACCAACGTTTTACCAAATCATCATTTTAAAAACTTTCAAAGACGTACTTCCCGTCACATATTTTTATGTAAGGTGCTATTAAATTAGTCAATATTTTAAGAGATAATACATTAGATTAAAACAATGAACTTTTAACTGTAATTAAGGAACCGTTGTATATAATTTTATTGATTTAATTTACCGAATAAAAACTATAAAATTATAATTAATCTTTAAAATAATCACCCCTATTATCTACCTCTCAAGATGTTTAACACTGTTAGTCAAAAGTTGTTTTTCGTAAATGTCATTATAATTCGGCGGGAAAACTGTAGGTTATTAAATTTTACTAGCGTTTGAATGATAGTTTAAAGAGGTTCTAGAATGTCTAAAGAGGTCTCATTTAATTATCTTATTAACAGGGTGTTTTAACGTAGCAATGTTTCCTATTTTTTTCCAAAAAAACATAACAACATAATGTTTCATACTTAAATGTACTACGAGAACCGAGTACTATCAGCTGTAAAAATATCCGTGACTAATTTGTTAGCACCTTATATTTTACTGCGATCATAAGCAAGCATCGGGTAAACGCCCGTCATTTTGAAAACATAACCCTGTTCCATTCGTTGTTCTAGCGGCACACTCTGTCAACTGTCTACCTAATATTACGGCCGATTACATTCAAAATCGGTATCAACTACACCAAAAATAAAATATAATATTTTGAATAAATTGGGATAAAATTTTAAAATTATAACACATAGGTACATACATTAAATCACGCCTGTTTCCCAGAGGGGTAGGCAGAAACCACTTCTTTCCACTTGCTACCATCTTGACAAATTTATTTCGCTTCTTCCACATTCATACATCGAGTCATGCACGCACGTCGGTTTCGGGTACTTAAGTTTCGGCACTTTTCCAGTATTTCTCCGATTTGACTCGATAAAGTACGCCTAGGGCGGCCCCTTCCGACCCGTCCACTCACTTTCGCTCTGTATATCTCTTTCGTCAATCTTCTTTCATCCATCCTTTCCAAATGACCGAACCATCGAAGCATGCCCTTTTCAATCTTAGTCACCAAAAAAAAAAGTTATAATATTTTAAATAGGTATCGATACTTATCAAATATCTTTTACGTACGAGTATTAACTAGTCATTTCATGCAGTTTTTTTTTGTAATCCTACTAATATATTAAACGTAAAAGTTTGTTAGTTTGTTACTCCTTCACGCTACAACGACTGGACCGATTTCGATGAAATTTGGAATGGAGATAGTTTATACGGATTATGCGATGGACCACACGAACGAAATTCTTCCTATTCGTGATTCCCATACAATATGGATTCCACACAACTGCAGTTTACTCCATTCGTAATTCTACACATTCTTTATTTTGACGCAATCGGAATTCTACCTATTCGCGATTCTACACAAAATGAGTTTATCGCAACTGCAGTTTACTCCATTCGTAATTCTACACAATCGATATTTTAACGCACTCGGGATTCTTCCTATTCGCGATTCTACACAAAATGAGTTTATCGCAACTGCAGTTTACTCCTTTCGTAATTCTACACAGTCGATATTTTAACGCACTCGGGATTCTTCCTATTCGCAATTCGGTACTGTATGGGTTCAACGCAACTGCAGTTTACTAATGTTATTCTTAATAGTACATTACATACAAGTCCGAATAAGAGGAAATTTGCAATGAGTGGCGATAAAGTAAAACACGGCCGAAGGGAGTATTTTAAATCGACACGAGTTGCCAATTACCTATTCGCACATGTATCGCATGACGTTTTACGGTACAATATATGACCTTTGAATTTTTGACGTAGGTTTGTAATGTCAAATGTGCTCATTATCGTACTTTTGCGGTAATCTAGCGTAATTTATGTACTGTAAATTAATTTTATCTACTACCAGTGATACTAAGCCTTTTATAGTAAAATCAGTTTTTAGATATGGCTGTATAAAACAATTTATTTCCATTAAAAATCAAATTGCTTTATATTGATATTACCAAAGCGACTCTATTAATCCACTATTCACTTATGACGAGGTCTACTATAGTTACGATTGTTGCCGAAATACATATATCTAAAGTCTGTGATCGAATTCGAGATCAAAAATGTAAACATACAATTGTCAATGTCAAAGTGACATTCCAGGAGTATACAATCTTGTTTTACGAATGTTTTTTTTTAATGTATGAAATTTAATCAGAAAATATAAATACCGATACCTACATGCTTTTCAGTAAGATATTGGATGGAAGACTTTTGGACACCAAAAGTTAGTCTATTCATACCTATGTAATTTAAAAAATGGTTTTATTCTCAGTCACTATTCTGTATACCGTCGTCACCGCAAAAATGCCAAGAACATCGGTAAATTTATTGACACAACCACCTAAATACCAATACTTTAATTGAAGCCAATTTTTGTAGAAACATTTATAGGCTTTCATCACCATAAGTTTCTCACTAACGGACATAGCACTGCGTTGACATTTCTTTGGCGTTGAGAGGTTGTCCTTTTTATTTGAAGGGCCCGACTGAGATTCCATAGTTCTTAATTTAACAACAGAAAGCAACGATACCAAAGGATAAACGATATGCCGTATTGCATTAACAGTACAATTATTATAATTACGAACCAAATGTTTAAAACTTCTTACCATTGCCAGTAGCATAAATTAAAACTTCATATATTTTATTCAAACAACATAAATACGGAATAAAAAAAGGTATAATTATAGTTAGCCTAAGTATAATATTTTTAACTCTTCACACAATATTATATTACCCTGATTATTATTATTTTTATTTTTATTTCAATGATTTTAAACTAACCATTACTTGGATTGGTTTTTTTATGATGGCAATCCGTTTGCTTACACTTTTGATCTCGAATTCAATCACAGACTGTAGTGTCTAATCACAGCACTTGACTGTTTATGTCTTAAGTTATTATTTGTAGTTTTATTACTTTGCACAGTTAATCACAAAGGTCCTATTCAGAAAATCCTCACATAAATGCAAGCAATTAACATATTCGCTTCTTACTCTTTTTTAATCCGTGAAAAACTAAATAAAACAATAATTCGCATATTAACATATTTGGCTTTATTAATAACGAAAGTTATCGATGAACATTAAGTGGATAAAAGTGTCCGTTCCTAAAAAACTAGACTAGAGAAATCATAAAAATAGTTCTAAAATATGCTATAATTCGATGAATTACTTTTCTCGAGACGGTCATCAATGTCTTGGTCTGAAGACACGTCTTGGTTTGAGCTGCGTTAAAATATCTGTGTAGAATTACGAATGGAGTAAACTGCAGTTGCGATAAACTCATTTTGTGTAGAATCGCGAATAGGAAGAATCCCGAGTGCGTTAAAATATCGATTGTGTAGAAGTACGAATGGAGTAAACTGCAGTTGCGATAAACTCATTTTGTGTAGAATCGCGAATAGGAAGAATTCCGATTGCGTCAAAATATAGAATGTGTAGAATTACGAATGGAGTAAACTGCAGTTGTGTGGAATCCATATTGTATGGGAATCACGAATAGGAAGAATTTCGTTTGTGTGGTCCATCGCATAATCCGTTTCGTATTAACTTTTCGTTCCGGGAAATATAAAAGTTCCCAAAAGCAAAGCGATAATTGAAAACGCGGACGATGTCGCGGGCAGAAACTAGTAAGAAATGAATTCAAGTATTTTAAAAAGATAACAAGTTAAAGATCAAAAACACCGAGCTGCGCTCCAAAACTGGAATTGCGGATGTGGGTGCCAAGACCGCTAAGCTCAAGTGGGACTGGGCTGGACACGTCTGCCGAATGCATCCAGAACGATGGGCCAAGGTTGCCACCGAATGGACACCACAAGATGGCCACCGGAGCAGAGGCAGACCAAAAAGGAGATGGCGGGACGACTTAGACGCGTTTCAAAGCGAATGGAAGAGGATGCACTCAATCGGGATGAATGGCGGAAAAGAGGGGAGGCCTTCGCCCAGCAGTGGGACACCCAAATAGGCTAATAAACAAACAAGTTAAAATATTATTTTAACTTTAGAATAGAGCTTTTTTTGGATGACGGCATGGCATGACGAAATTACTGAGCAACCGCTTAAACAAACAATAATTTGCCGCGTGGTTGCCGGCTTAGAATATTGTCCCAAAAAAATATTTATGACAGAAACTTATTTATGCATTTTATAACAAAAAAATGATACATACTTACCTGTCTCAATAAGAAGTCGTAGGGATGCACTATTACAATAAAGCATCCAGCTCCTAAAGCGAAGAATCCCAGCATAAGCAGGATGAACGGTGTACTGCCTTTTCGCAGAACTTTTTTTGGCCGAATTTCATTTGCCAACCAACGTTTCGCCGACAATTCACTTTGACAACTAACGATTACCAAAATTTTATATGACAACTTTTTAATTCGCAGAATTATTATAAAGCGTATTATTATAACGCCTTTACACTTTTGGCAGACTCATCATTAGTCAAATCTTTCACTTGGCGAATTGTATGTCGTTTCCGTATCTTTTGGCGAAGCCCTGGTCTTGAACTTGCCTATAACAAAACAAAAAAAGTATGGTAACAGAAGTCTCATATGTAACAGAGTCCAGTTAGGTGCGACACGACGAGCGAAGCGAGGAGGAGCGTGTTAGGTTGACCGTGAGCTAGCCGAAGCCGACTTTTTATTGTAATAAAAAACAAATAAAACTTAAGTCTTAAAAAAAGTAGGTATTTCAAAACATTATACAACATGAAAGTAGGCATTTTGAAAAATTACATTATAAAAAACAGACCACATGTTGAGTTGGTAACTGTTCAGTTGGCAAATAAAACAAATACATTTGATAAGTTGGGAAATGAACGTTCGGCGAAATAAATTTACGCGAAACGTGAGTTGGGAAGTGATAATCGGCCATACATTTTTCTGCGATAAATAAGAGAACCAGGTTGAACAGACCTGGAACAAGAAAAAAAAAGTTCAGTATTTCCGTGTGGTCACCGGGTTAGAATAGTGCCACTCCATGACTTCCCGTGGATGTCGTAAAAGCCGACTAAGGGAATAAAGGCGTGTAGTACTGTTAGGCGATGGGCTTGCAACCTGTCACTAATACACTCGTAATCATCTTAGCCGGTTTGTGCAAAATGTGGTTACAGAATTAACAACAAGTTTTTAGAGTTGTTGGTAATTCTGTAGCTCTGCCTACCCCACTCTGGGAATGAAGGCGTTAAGGTATGATGATTATGACTCGGCCATTTTGGATTTTGGAGAACATTTCCGGAATTTAGTTTTAAGTTCTGTTTATCGGAAGAATATACGAAACCCTAATTCTTATGTTTATCTGTCCGAATCTACTTGACGTAAAGAGTAAAAAAAAAAGATGCAGAGGGTCACTCCATGTATAAATAGGTTATTCCAAGGAGACCAGTCATTATATTTATAGCTTTTTAGTTAAGTGGTTATTGAAGTCGGTTTAAAAAAAATGTTTTTAGAATATTACATTCAAAAAATAAAAAAGTTTGCTTTGCATTCTAAATATTTTTGACACCTATGTCATAATACGCAGCCTAGGTATATTTTACAAATTCGTTCAAAGTATATGTCATTAAAGGCTGATAAAAAAAAATCTGACAAAGAAATGGTATGTTTTGACCAGAAGAAATAATTAATTGCATCAACTAAACTAAACAACGTTAACTGCAATAAAAATAATTCCTACAACGTCACAAACCATAAAGCCTATGAATAAATCCTGTAAAACAAAGCAACGCAATTAATCGAAAGTTAAAAATCGAAGGATATCTACAAAGGATTCTAGAACGATCATTTTTAAAAATTCAAAGTCGTTCCACGCACACAAAGAAAATGACGTCGTGCTTACGCGGTTAAACCGGTATCTGTGTGCGTGAGATTGCAAAATTTTATATAAGAACAAGAAATAGCGCTGCCGCCTCACTAGTAACTTGTCAGCTGATAGATCGCGGCCCTTGGCGTTGTATGATTTAAAAAAAAACAATTGACAGCTCCGACGCGCGCGATTCAAACCGCCATTACGGAAATCAGAGAAATCAATTGACGATATTTTAAATTAATTTTAAATGTGTCACATGTTATAATGTTCTACCATCATGTAAGAAAAAGAGTGTTTATTGTGCGACATGTCTAAATAGTGTTTACGTGATATAAAGACGATATAAATTTCCTGCTTTGTTACGAAACGCTGACATTGATCTTGTTTTTAGATACGGACATTGCATTTAAAAAATATTAATGATAAACTGTGCATCGTTTTAAACGAATTAATAAGTGGAATTTGAAAGTGATTTAATACTTTACATTTTGGTGTCAAGACTTTTTAAAAGTGTTTTTTTACGTTGCCATAGATAATTTATCGTTCTAAAAATGAAGGACTTCGCTCAAATTTGGGACAAAGTTACTGGCCGGCGATACTCGAATGTCAACACAGATAGAGAACTGCGAGAGATTAGAAATAATCGATTGCAAAGGAACGATTTGGACACGTCGACTTTCGAATCAAACCTCGCCGAATGCGAAGGTTTGAACAACAAGTTCGAAGACTTCGAGTTTAGTGAGAGAAAAAATGCGATTATTAATCGATTGTTCGAGAGAAGGAAAGAAGGACATTTAACGAGGCAACCCAAATGTAAGTAGTTATTTTTTTTAATTAATTTAATAGCTATATCGTTCAAAAATAAATTCCGAATCATCGTAGCAATTGCCAACTGTTTTTTTTTAAATTTACAAATGGACACTGGCGGTTAGAAAAAATCTTTATAGTAAATAATCGAAAAACTTTTTAAACTAAGCCCGATGACCATGATCTTCCTATACAGCCTTAGCTTGGTTATTGCAAAATTACGGACAGGTTAGGTTGTATACCTTGCAGACCAGTTTAAATCACGGTCTTAATACAATTTACAAAACATATAACTGCAATCATTGACCTCAAAGTTTTAGAGTGTTTTAAGTCCTTATTATATCATAAAATAACGTGAATTATGTCATGGTTATAATTCTAGATTTATTGCCCGATCTAATCCTAAACCGATTAGAAAATTCACTTTTTGATTAAGATAAAATAGATTAGATTTTTGATAAATTTTTGATAAAGTGTGTGTGTTGTGTGTGGATTTTTGTCTTAAGAGTACAATGTTTTAAGATACCACTCTTAGCTCTCATTTTGCAATGTTCTCGTGCCGGTTGATTTATTATTTTTATAAATGAATGTTAAAGGTCAAATATAATTATGTCAAAGACTACATTACAAATAACTTGTCAAATTTTGCGGGTGGTAGGACCTTGTGCAGGGTCCGTTCGGATCGCTACCACCATCTTATCCATTAACCTACCGCCAAACAGCAGTGTTCGCATTGTTGTGTTCCGGTTGTACAATAAAGTGTTTATTGCCTTATCCCCATAAGGCAATAAACACTTTATTGTACAAACAAGAGGTAACAATTATAAAATAGACAAAAATATAACAGGGATGTAAAAAGGCGAACTTTATCACGAATAGCCAAATAAGTAAAACACTAAAAGTAATTTCTATAAATATCAATAGATAAAATACATAAACATAATCTTATATATATATATAAATATATATGTATATATATGTATTCAATATAATAATTAAATTATACACAAAATAAGTAGGAAAAAAAAGTTTAAGAAGAGAATATGTCGTTTATCTATCAGGCAATGCGCTCAGCCTTTACGGAGGACAAAGCAACATACAAATTTAAACTAGCTTATCTTTTAGAGCAGTCAAATAAAAAGGCATAAATACATTTAAGCTTATGACGATTTATTATACAAACTTTAAAACATAAAAACCGACATATACTATAGAGGAATCATTACAACGTTAAATTCCATTATTTATAGTGGAAAAATATCAGTAAACTTCCGCGTATGAAAATTGATTTACCGTTGATCATTATAATATTTTGCGATCAGTATGGTCAACAAATACGATTAAAAACATAATCTATTAAGTATGTATACCTATTATTTTTTAATGACTAATTATCTTGTCTATGGCCCTCAGAGGACCCCTCTCAGCAACAGGTGGCCAGTTTGACTTCTCTATTAAAAAAAAACGTACACAATAAAGTCAATAACATAAACAATATTTCGTGACTACTTTAGAAAAACTCTTATATGAGATGTAAGAGTTTGAACTTAATTCTCTACAAGTTTAAGTTAAAATCGTATGTCACGATATATTATGATTATGACATACGAGGTTTCTTCAAAGTTATGACGAGCTCAGTGAATAGACAAGTTGTTTAACGCTAACGTGAATTATTTTCGAAAGCTGTCAAAGTGTATGGAACTGACATGCGTTTAATATGAACTTTCTGGCCGCTTACGTCAATCCTATACATTTTCGATAACGATAGCGATCTCGCCACGCGTCAAACGAATCGCATTAAAATTTGTCCTGCAGACAGACAAAAAAGTAAAAATAATAAAATATTAGTTTTTTGGTATAGCCCGAAGAAGTCAAAATGATCTGCACTCGACTCTATTGTCAAGAGAATACGTCGTGTCTAGATCATTTTGAGCATGACATTCTGCTTAGCTACTTTTGATGCTGACTGTAGAAAGGACGTTAAATAGAGATTTTTTAACGGAAAACAGTTTATTATTTCAGTGTACTTTACAAAACCTAAGCCGAGATTTTCAACATCAACGTTTTGATAGCTCTTATTTACTTGACGTAATGGCGGCCGAGTTAAATACCAAAAGCAAATCAAAGACGATATGGTTATACCACCTAGAATAGTGATCTTGAATGGGTAAGGACCAAAAAGTTGGACCACAGTTAAGCGCAGGCCATACAAACAGCGAAGACGAAAAAAGTTCCGTTTTGCGACGAAAAGTATCCCTACAATTTTGAATGGCTAATTTTCGTGTCACAACGGAAAAGTTTCATAGAAAATTTTATTGATTGAGTTAGCTTGGACAGCTTTTTGGTCCTTACCCGAATGCGATGTGTTTTTGTTCAAAAATGTTGAAAAAAAATATGTTAGTTTACAAGGCGCTTTTGGTTCAAATGTGAGCCTATTATATTCAAAATAAATAAATATAAGCGATGCTTAAACACGTTTTATAATAGGTATTGGCTCAATATTACATTAAAATCAGGCGTTGAATATTATAGCACTGAATCTATTTAATAAAATAACCAGTTGACTAAAATTTTAACAACAACATAACAACATTTTAACATGACATCAACTTTATAATCACTTAGATATGGTAGAAAATCGTTTGTTTAAAACTCGTTAGATAAATTTAATGTCTTTGTCTAATTGAATTAATTAGAAAATGATGTCGTTACCTATAACAACCTGTTGTCATCAACTAGGAGAATCGATTAATAGTCATTGTTAAAAACCCTATGAGTATTCCATTACCTGGAACTATACTCTATACTCTTAGGTATGTAAAAAAATGTAAACATTCCAAACCACGTAACATTGTTAAACAGCCAATCTAAACTGTTTTATGGAACTTTGACGTACGCCAATAGAAACAGAACACTGTCTGCTGGCTGACGAACTATATCACGTGTTTCTTTTGTTTACATTTTTTGAAATGCCTAAAAGTATAGACTATAGTGATGGTACCTATTACAGGCTCCGTCCGGATCGCTACCACCATCTTATCCTTATACCATCGTCAAGCAGCATTCGCATTGTGTTCCGGTGTGGGGATAAGACAACCGGTGACATTACTAGCATAGAGGCATTCCGTCTTAGTCCTCAGGGTTGGCAACGCATTTACTTACAGCCTTAGGATTGTAGTCCTGAGATGTAATCTAAAGAATGCAAAGGTGGCATTTGTGCTAATTCGGGGTGTCCCTCGGAATCTCTAATAACATTTGTCCTAACGCATCGTTTGTCCGAATTATCATTTGTCCTAAACTGGATTTCAGCTGAGTGAGATAACTTTTTAAAGGGTGCGTATCTACTCACTTAACTTTTTAATCCTATTATCGGAAGTCCGAAAATGTTTCTCATACCATTTTACGTCATAATGATCACTTCATAGTTTCATACTCTTCATAAAGAAATTTAGTACTAACGATCGGAACTCATAATCATCTGATTTCATAACGCCAATATTAATGAAGCCGTACATTTTTCACAATTTCTTAAATATCTTACGTGTAATAAGGTTAGGTTAGGTTAGGTTAGATTTATAAAAATGCTCAAAAAGAAACAGTTTCTTAAAAAAAATGCATTATGAATTGCGATAATTATGACTTAAAAAGCATGAGGAAAAAAAAATATGAAGAGTGATTATTATGAATACAAATCGGTAGGAAAACAGAAAACAGGAATAAGAATTTTATGTGAGTAAAATTCAGCCGGAAATGGCTTTAGGATAAATGAAAATTCGGACAAACGATGCATTAAGACAAATGACGATTAGGGATTTCATAGGGGAACCGCTAATTTGCCGTCTTTATGCCATAATGCAGTAAAAAATAGGATGCAGTAGTAAGATCTGCGGCATCAGTAAATTGCAGTTTTAGAAAATATACCATTATGTATAAACACCGCGTTTATAGTGAGGTTATCCGCAAACTACGTCAATTTTGAGGTTATTTTATAATTATGCAGCGCAAACTCATTCCGATTATAAACAAACGTACCTGTTATAAACTTAACAAGACATCGTTGAGGGCCAAAGTTAGTTTTTTGCACCCTAAGTCTAAAAAAAAAAACGTAATTGCAACTTGATAAATTAAATTGGAAATGATAATTTAAAAAAAAATTTTTGTAAGAGTTAACTTAAATAGCTGTGTTCTACATCAATTCTACATCAGTTTTTTTTTCATGGAGAAGGCACAGGTCATTTGATGATAAGTGGGACCTGTAAGTTCTGTGACCCATTAGACTAAAATCCCATTGTTAAGGCCAGCTTCTGTTATCGTTTTCATATCCCTTAATTTATTTAAGTAGCTCTGGGTGATTCTTCGGGGCCCTGATTTTTGACGTCCGAGGGCTTAGTCCAATGAACTCTTAGTTTAGAAGGTTGTTTTTTTTTTCAGAGGTGACTGATATTCATGTTTAACTGGGACACCGGTCGATTTTCGTGTAACTGATTCTAAACATAGATAAAAAAAATAAAAAAACCCATTATTCTTATTACTCTGTCGTGTCCGTCCTCCATTTTCTTGAAATCATATGATAATAACTTAAATTTAGTCAACTTTATCAATATCTTGAGTGACCACATAAAAAGAAGATTAGTTGTTAAATTAAAAAAAAACAACAAATATTTTTTACATGCAATATTATTCTTATAACTGAGGATTTAACATTTGTCCGCCGTAAAATTCTTATTACTCTGGAGCGGGCTTCAATCAGCTGTATCATAAAGACATTTAAAAACCTAGCGAAAACTCCCACGTGGGCCGGTTTTTAGTCGCGTTCCGAACGTGCCAGGTGGTGGACGTGTCGGCTGATGCTCATCGCTCCGGAGTTACGAAGGCAAATATATCATTACTCTGTCCTTGGTTTACGTAATATTCTTATCACTCTGTTAGTTTTTTTAATAAGTGTGTAATATTTAAAAAAAAATACTTGTGCTTGTTTAACTGCTTTACGTGCTATCTTACCGTAGCATTAACGGTAGCCTTCCAATATGTTTGTATTATGAACCATCAGCTTGTTTTCATATTTTTCTTACTCTTCTGTCCCTTATTGCTTCGGAGTTATGGACAGCGGAATAAGAAAATCGTCAGTTTTCATAGTTTTTTTTCACTTTCGATGTTGTGATTTATTAATTAGAGACTCATGCAGCCGTTTTAACCTGCTTCAAAAACTTATGTTATCAATCCGACACGTATTTAGGTAAGCAATTAATTCACATATCGTCGGTGATACTGCAATACCGCGTAACGAACAATTTAGATAAAATGCAAAATACACCTTATCATGTAAGTCAGTAAGGTACATTTTACAACTTATTGAATTTGTTAGCTGCGCTGTTTTGCAGTATCACCGACGATATGTTAATCTATTAGGGCTCCCAAACAACTAAACAAAAAAATATAGCTGATGTTTGTATGTTTGTTTGTAAATTTGTATGTACCTATGTGTTTTTTCAAGCATTTCCCCGAAACTATCAGTTGGACTGTGACCATTATTTTTTATTAGCTTAAATTTACTTCAACATTGGGAACAGTGTTGAACAGTGCAAGTTTCATCAAAAACCGCTCAGTACAATTTCAAGAAATTTCAATTTCGTATTTTTTATGTATAAAAGTATATTTTTTAAAATAAAACTATAACACTGCTTAAGCACGCCTAAAATTAGTTTTCTATGATGCTTATTAATACAAATAATAAATTATTGTATAGGTACCTAGGTACTTCAATAATAATTGCACATGTTTTATTTTTATGTAATTTAAATACCGAGAAAATCACATAATTTTTAATATTTTAAACCTATTCTTACTTCTCTGTCGTCAATTTCTTATTCCTCTGGGCACAAAAGTTAAAAAGTTAATTATTTTCTTTAAGAATTCATAAAAATGAGTGTCAAAACCATATTCATGTTTCTAAATAAATCTACTTTCGTGGGAGAATATATTTATTACTTAAATATGCAAAAAAAAATACGACAGAGGAATAAGACAAAAATCACGACCTCGAAGAATCACCCCTCTACGAAATGACCACCATATTTTCAATACAACATTCTACTCGGTTTAGTGCGTAAAACTGTATCTATATGGTATGAAAACAATGCATTGTATTAATTTTAGACATCATATTTCAAAGTAAAATTTATAATAATAAAATAATAATAAATATCAGGGGACAATGTCACACCAATTGACCTAGTCCCAAACTAAGCTCTAGGCTTGTATTATGGGTACTAGACATCCACGACTCAGGAACAAATATTCGCGCTCTTCACACTAATATCTGCCCTTACCGGGATTCGAACCCAGGACCGCTAGCTTCGTAGGCAGGGTCACTACCATCTAGGCCAGCGCGTCGTCAGCGTAGGTACTGCTTAAGACCTACACAAACAATACCTAAATGGAAATAGTGTTAGTTTTATTTTTCAAAACGTCCTGCTTCGATTCCCAAGCTGAGAACCGGTTTTGTTTTAAATGTATGAAAGCAGTTTTTTTTTAAATTAAAATCGATGACGTGGTTCCTATGAACAGATCTTCGTATGTCTTATAGGTTCAGACTCTCCCGTACTGACCGATCTGAATGAGTCACCCTGTATATAGAGACAAAGTTAAATAAGGCTTTGCAACTTAAGACTGCGCCGAGCAAACGCCGAGCGTCCTGTGGCGCCCTCATTAATATTATTGGGTTTTCTAATTAACTAAATAATTTCCTTGGAACCAAACAAAATGTGTTTGTAGCGCAAGTATAAACACAATTTATGGGATACGTAACAAACTTTAATAACAATTACCCTTTGAGTAGTCAGCTTAACGGGAAAAGGTGGCCACTTTTTTTCGTTAAGTTAATAACTCGAAGGTGAATTGTTATTAAACTAGGTATATGATATACCCTATAAGTTGTGTTTATACTTGCGCTACAAACACATTTTGTTTGGTTCCAAGGAAATTCTTTAGTTTATTAGAAAACACAATAAAAGTAATGAGGGCGCCACTTTACATCCGGCGTACGCTCGGCGCAGTCTTAATTTATGACTAGACGCGTTCCAAGCGTCATGACGTCATCATCCCGGGATACCCCAGCAAGATAGTTAACAGAATTGTTAATGAGTTCCGTTGAACTTAATAATGAATTACTTTAAATAATGAATTATGACACATAAAGGAAAATTGATAATTATTGATACAAATTTAATTACTAGCATAGAGGTATTCCATGTTAGTCCTCCAGGGTCGGCAACGCATTGGCGATCTTAAATCAAATCAAATCAAAGATCTTTATTTGTAAACATAGGTTATAGTTAAAAGATGTTGTGTATAGTTTGGTGCACTATGTCTCGCCATAAGGCATACAACAAGGCAAGGCTTAGGGCCGTATTAATAAACTCATCTTGGCTGAGATGCGCGTCACAAGATACGTCAAAGTAAACGTCAAACCATAGACAGCCAGTAGCCAGTACATGGTCTTTGAGGTCGGACGGAGCCGGACTGTCGATGTTCCACATATTAGCCTTAACGGTGTACCCCTTAACAGGGTGGACACATTTAAATATTTAGGGCATTTGGTTACGTGGGACCTCAAAGACGACACCGATATTGAGCGGGAACGGAGGGCTCTATCGGTCAGGGCTAACATGATTGCGCGCAAGTTTGCACGATGTTCGAGGGAGGTTAGGATAGCTTTGTTTAGAGCTTACTGCACCTCTCTCTATACGTGCAGTTGTTGGCAACGTTACACGCAACGGGCCTATGGGGCTCTCCGGGTCCAATTTAATAACGCGTTCCGGGTGTTGGTGGGGCTGCCCCGCTTCTGTAGCGCATCAGGGATGTTTGCGGAAGCAAGAATAGACTGCTTTTATGCGACTATGCGTAAAAGAGCCGCATCCCTGGTGCGCCGGGTGCGTGGCAGTCCCAATAACATCCTGAGAATGATAGGGGACAGGTACGACTGCCCCTACATCCGTCATTGTTGCGGGCTACATTCCCCAGTCAATTAGTTACTAACACTTAGATCTAAGCCACTAACAACATTTAATTTAGTTATTTTTTATGAATGTATGGACTTTCGTCCCCTTACTTCTAGAACCGCTTAACTGCATGAAGTATAGTTTTGAGAAAAACGCATTTAAAGGTTTGAGTGTTTAAATGTCTAGTTAAACCCAATTCTAAGTAAATGATATTATAGATTTTATAAGGAGAGGTTATTAGTAATCAAAACTGTAAGTAAAAAAATAGTATATTCTTTAAACAAATGGTTTAAATTGAGGCTTTTGTAAAAAAGGTGGTGCAGATAAGCGGTTTTTGCTGTAGAGTCAATTTATTCGTATCTTTTAAACTAATAGGCTTCGGCAGTATTAATTCAAAGTTTAACATTCTTACTTATATAAGTTTCACTTTGGACTAGAAAAATATTGGGAATTGTGATTAATTATGCAGTTATCTTGGTTTATATTACAGTCACGAGTCAGTTAGTTGGTTTTGGCTGTAGAGAATATGATATTTCAGAATTAAGTGCACTTAAAATGCTAATATGTTACTAGTATGTTTTGTACTGTAACTTACTTTATTGACTACCCCGTCTCTACAAGATATAGCGGTATGTTTTGTAAAGTTTGCACTATTCAAAACTTAAAACTATTCGTTTACAAAATTTCATCGAATTATGTTTACTAATAAGGCGTTTATTAGATAAAAAGCAACATTGAGACAAACATTGGTGTTGACTGGAGAAATTAGTGGGTAAAAACTAAAATAAACGTCACATAGGTTTAAAAAATAGTTTATTAGGGTTATAAAAAACACGTAGTAAACAAAAAAAAATAGGGTACTCGCTCAGATCCATCAAATTATCGGCCTATCGCTTTAACATCCTTGTTCTCCAAGATAATGGAACATGTTATAAATCGTGAGCTGCTGAGGTATCTGGAGGATAATCAGCTATTAAGTGACCACCAATATGGCTTCCGCCGTGGGCGTTCAGCTGGTGATCTTTTAGTTTACCTCACTCATTGTTGGGCTGAGTCCGTGGAGAGCAAGGGCGAGGCATTGGCCGTTAGTTTGGATGTAGCGAAGGCCTTTGATCGGGTTTGGCACAAAGCACTTTTGTCGAAGCTGCCTTCTTATGGGCTCCCAGAGAGTTTCTGCAAATGGGCAGCCAGTTTTCTTACGGGGAGGAGCATCCAAATAACAGTTGATGGCTCATGCTCGAATCTCATGCCCGTGAATTCTGGTGTACCGCAACGCTGTGTATTATCCCCTACGCTGTTTCTTCTGCATATCAACGATATGTTGTAGATTAGTAACATTCATTGCTATGCAGATGATAGCACTAGTCACACGCGCTACTTTGGCCGGAGTAATCTCTCTCGAGCTGACACCGAAGACTGCCGAGCAAAGCTTGTGTCTGAAACTGAGTCATCGCTGGAGGCGGTCTCAAAGTGGGGCAGACTCAACCTGGTCCAATTTAACCCCACTAAGACACAACTGTGCGTGTTATCAGCCAAGAAAAGCCCTTTCGTCACAACACCTCAGTTCGAAGGCACTTCCCTCGCCATCAAGCCCAGTATCGGAATCCTGGGCGTTGACATTTCGCATGACGTTAAGTTCCGTAGTCATTTGGAAGATAAAGCCAAATTGGCTTCCAAGAGGCTTGGCGTGCGTAGTAGAGCAAGACGGTACTTCACAGCTGACCACTGCCTCCAACTTTATAAGGCTCAGGTTCGGCCGCATATGGAGGACTGTTCTCATCTCTGGGCTGGGGCACCCCAATACCTCCTTCTTCCACTTGACCGGATACAACGCAGAGCGGTTCGAATCGTCAAGGACCCAGCGCTCTCCGTCCGATTGGATTCTCTCTCTTTCCGAAGGGACGTCAGTTCACTTTGCGTGCTGTATAGGCTTCACAACGGGGAGTGTTCTGATGAATTATTTGGACTTTTACCGGCCGCAGAGTTCCACCACCGAACTACTCGTCGCAATGCCAGGTTCCATCAAGATCACCTTGATGAAGGGCGTTCTTCCACCGTGCGTTTCACTAGGCACTTTTTGCCTCGTACAGTGAAACTGTGGAATGAGCTCCCTTCGGCGGTATTTCCCACCAGTTATGACATGGGTGCCTTCAAGAAAAGAGCTTACATCTCCCTTATTGGCCGGCAACGCACCGACAACTCTTCTTGAGCTGATGGTGTTTATGGGCGGTGGTGTTTACTTCCCATCAGGTAACCTACATGCTCGCTTGCCTCCCACTGATATAAAATAAAAAAAAGTTATTCTTCGTCACTGGCGTCACTGCTAGTGTCGGCTGCGGCTCTGGATTACAGTTATCTGAAACATAATACTAGCTTTAAGTTATGTACTTAACTTACATCCCTTTTCTTGTATTATCTTTTTTCATTTTGTGCAATAAATAATTTTAATACATACACTGTAGAATAACTAATTCTTTACCCTAAAAAGTTTTTCCTAAAAAAATCATTTTGCTGACACTTTATTGTTGCCGACTGTACTTGTACTATTGATAACAAACTCGCTATTGAAAGACGACTCAAACGAATCCAAACTCTATGGACCTACTATAAACCGTTGAGGAGTTCTGATGGCCACCTTCCGTCTCGATCACCATACCAGCTCGTTGGTACCATAATATTATTGTATTGTCATCGGCATCACACTAGCATGCAAAATTTCAAGTATCTCCAACAACGAAAAGTAAGTTAAAATCGTCTTCCAAGATTTATTTAAGTAAGTACCTACATACTTTCAAATTGAGTCAATCAAAAACTTACCTACTCAAAATTGTTTTGTATACTTAATATGAAACTAAGACATTTAAAATTGAAATAGGTAGTATTGAATTTTGTTAAGTGACATGTAGGTAGGAACGTGTTATAATCCGCGGCAAACAGTTAAGAAGTAGGTAGTTGTAATACCTACTTAAATTGTTTTCACATTCGACTTCCATCCTTTGGTTGATTTGTCCGTGACTTGGCGACTCATTGACACCAGAAGATAGCTTGTTGTCATCATCTATAACGAAAACTTTTTTGTTTAGGTATGTTAGGGTCAACGCCCCGCGCGATTTGCCGTAATTAATATGTTCAACATGCAAATTCGTTGTCTTAAATGACATTGACTAAAATAGTTCGCCTTATTCAGTGAGATTTTAGTAACAGTAACAGTAGGAGCTTTAATATTGTTCTCGTGATTTACCTAACCTATCAATTTTAACGTAATTAATAGAAACAGTCATTTTTACTTACCTTTATGCAAACCACTGTTTCCAAGCACCAAGCTTAACATTTTTTTGTACGGGAATTCATGTTTTAACCCTTGTCATCACTGTTATTAGGTAAATATTACATGCGTGCACGCAATCGGCGTCGACACTTGCAAACAGTGGGGCTAGACAAGTTGCCATCGTTCACGAACGCTAGCGTTAGGCGATCACTTTGGTGATCACCTGTCACTTGGCACTGTCAAGATTAAATAGGCTAGACAATCAGTTTTCAGCGTGTCAGTTGTAACGAGTGATATATCACGTGACTTACGTCATTCCCATACATTTTTCAATGACAACACATGTCGCCAGTGGTTACCTAACGCTAGCGTTCGTGAACGATGGCAACTTGTCTAGCCCCACAGGTGAGACGCAACTAAGCGCCTAGCGCGGTTAGTGCCTAGCGGGGAGGCTCTCACTAGGGAGTACAGCGTGAAGCGCGTACGCGCACGTTAAGCGGTTTTTGCTGTATCGGATTCTACCGGCGAAAGCAAAAAAGATGCAAACAAAACACATTATAATATGTTTTTGTTGTTTTTGCTGATTAATATTTTTGACTTTTGAGTAATTAGGAAGTGGAAAAACATATTATCGATTGGTTTGAATGTTTTTGTAGATGGCAAAATAAACGTTTATATCTTATGGTTAGCACCAAAAAACTACTACACAAGTTTAGTATCTTATTAGAGTAACTAAATTGTATTTTATTTAAACATGAAACCTGCTAAAACCACTTTAATGAGGACAAAATGTTTTTCTTCTTAAAAATTTAAAAATATCGATTACAACAACCATTTAGTAGCTTTTGCTTGTACAATATTAAAAAAATCGCCGTTAAACTACTTTAAGCTAGAGGCTATCTCAGGAACGGAGCATGGTATTAAAAAACGGGTTTTACCAACACGTAGATATTGGAAAGTACTTTCTAACGATGTTCCTAACTTGATTTTGCCTAAAAGGTACTTTAAGCGGTTCTAGAAGTAAGGGGACGTTATGTTGTCTGAATTAAATGATTATTATTATTATTATTATTATAGAACCCTGTCATTTTTGAAACATCTCGAGACGAGCATTAGAGTTGAGTTTAGTTTATTAATACGGGCCTTAGGTTTCCAGTCTAGGGATTTTACATACACATACATACATACTCTCACGCCTATGATCTCAGAGAAGGGTAGGCAGAGCTACAGAATTACCTACAGCTTTAAAAACTTGTTGATAATTCTATAACCACTTTTTGCACACTTAGGCTAAGATGTTTACCAGCGTATAGTGACAGGTTGCAAGCCCATCGCCTAACAGTACAAGCCTTTATTCCCTTAGTCGCCTCTTACGACATCCACGGGAGGACATGGAGTGGCACTATTATTCTAACCAGACAACCACACAAGATCTCGGGACTGTAGTCATTTGATTTCAAATATCTATGTATCATGATCCTACTAACCATCAGGTGGCCATAAAAAGAAACAAGATAAATTATAGTGTGTAATAAATTATGTGTATTATCCTTTAATTTATTGGAAAAACCTGGTCATCACACTTCCAAATATCTGCCTATACAATTTTAAAAAACATTATGTCGCTTAGTACGGCATGCATCTTATGCGTCTCAGGATAAGGTCGAATTGGCTTACACTACTAGTTTGCACATGTGTTCTTTAAACTTTGGACAGCGAATTCCTTATTAGTAAGCAACTCATGAAGTTTCCACGCATTGGAGACATTTCATTGGAAAACAGTCGGCGTCTGATCCTTCCTTTATATTTAAATATGGTGTGATAAATTGTGTAAAGCGGAATTCCCGTATAGATAATTGGGATAAGTGCAGTTAAGGAAATTGATTCCTAGACATTTTGGATTATGCCAAAGTGACGCTGTAAATAACGTCATAAGAAGTCTCTTACGTCTTGATTACGTCAGTATGACAGTCCAAAATGGTATAGGAATCAATTTCCTGTAGCGTACATCAAAATTAATAAACAGTTTTTTGTTATTTACATAATATAATTAAGTTCTGTACTTGTATCTAGTCGTAAAATAGGCAACTTACGTTTTGACCTTTAGCTATTGTGGAAAAAAAACTTTGTTAACACCTATTATACATAAAAGTCGTTTTATGCTACACCAAACTTGTCCAGCAATCCCTTATTTCACGGCCTCTGCAGTAATGTTATTATCGTCGTAGAATAAAGGCTTAGCATGTACTTATATCGATAAACTTTACACATACATATAGTCAATCTATTCCACCGTCAACCATACTTTATAATATCGTATCCTACGTTATTTTGCTTCATTATACTTTATTCTTTTGATTTAAAAAAAAGTATCGATAATACTTTTTTTTACCGGACCGCATAATCAAGACTTCTGAAAATTTGCTCCATCCTTTTCTCTCGTTTTAATCTCGAATAACGAGTGACAGAGATGGAGCTGACGCAATTTTAAATTCGATCGATTCACAAAAAGTATGTTTTTAAACAAATCAATAAATAAATTTGAAGAAAACTTTTATTTTATACATGACAGGTAGGATAATGTGAGTATAATATAGTATAGCCTATAACCTTCTTCGATAAATGAGCTATCTAACACTGAGAGAACTTTTCAAATCGGTCAATTAGTTCCTAAGATTAGCGCGTTCAAGCAAACAAACAAAGAAACTCTTCAGCTTCATAATATCAGTATAGATTTTCATAAAGTAAGGGAATTAAGTTCAAACTCAAATATCTCACAATAATAGATACTACCACCACCCATGTCTCTCGTGGATGTCGTAAGAGACGACTAAGGGAATAAAGGCTGTGTAGTACTGTTAGGCGATGGGCTTGCAACCTGTCACTAATACCGGTAAACATCTTAGCCTAATTGTGCAAAATTTGGTTACATAATTATTAACAAGTTTTTAGAGTTGTTAGTAATACTGTAGCTCTGCCTACCCCACTCTGGGAAAAAGGCGTGAGCTTATGTTTGTTGTTTGTTTGTATAGATACTAGTTTTTTCCAAAGTAGTAACGATATAGTAAATCTATTCCACCGTCATTCCTCCATGTTAGCTATATTTTAATTATATTACAACGCTTGATGACGCCGTCTAGATGTTACAGTTTTCCGGGTCGCACCTTATATGTCACTGATAATAAAACTTAGGTTAATGACCATGCGTAGACGCATAACAGGATTGAAAGACGTAATACGATAATGTATTTAAATTATTGTATAGTTTAATATGTTTCTTACTTCCTTACAAATATTATGAAGAAGCGAATCACTGAGGCTTTGTTTGGTATAGTAAGGTAAAGGTCTGAGTGCTCGTCGGTGTATTAGTATTTGTCCCCATACTTTGAATTGCAATTAACAAAATAAGATTACGATTACTTTTGTCAGCATCTCATTTTAGCGATGAGAAATGTTTGTAGCTTTGATATTTCACACGCCAAATTTTGAATAAAGAAAAGGACTGCCAGCGAAAGCACCTGACATTTACTCATACAATCCGATTGACTAACATTTCTTTTCATTTTGAAAAAAAACCATTTGGTTACCATATAAAACAAATTCCATTTAACAAAAGTAAGAGTCTCATCTCCGAAATCACATGAAAATGTTTTGTGTATTATAGACATATACATAAATGAATGAATTTAGAACTCTGCTAGATATTCATTTGAAACATACATTGTGGGCATTGGGTACCTAAGTGTTTTTTTTTTATATTGATTAAGACAAAGAAAACACCTGGCGGTAGCCAAACAGCAGTGTTCGCATTGTTGTGTTCCGGTTTGGGGATAAGACAGCCGGTGAAATGACTATAGTGCCCGGCGGTTAAGAAGTCAATCCTGACAGCTGTCATTATGTACAATTTACAACCTATTCTTTGGTTTGAGGTTATAATTGCGGTACTGAAATGACAGGTGTCAGGATTGACTTCTTATCGGCCGGGCACTATAGCATAGAGGCATTCCATCTTAACCCTCAGGGTTGGCAACACATTTGCAGTCTTGTGAATGTGAATGTCTATGGGCCACAGTTTCCACTTACCATCAGGTGGCCTGTGTGCCCGTTTGTCTTCTCTATGCCATAAAAAAACAGGCTTTAAAGGTGGCCTGCACGTTCACCTTCATGCTATAAAAAAAACTATACCAAGGCCCGAGGTACTTACTGCTGCATAGTTCTTTTCGTTCTGTTTCTAAAAAGATGGACGACATAACCTTATCTAAAAATATTTACGAGGATTTCCGCGCACGAATATTTTAGGCGGTTCTTTGTGTATAGAGGAAGATGGTCGAATATTGGTCATAAAACACATCATTATGCGACTATTAGGTCGCGTGCTGCACACAAGGTGCTTCATTGGGGGCTGCGTGTCCATTGCACCGTGATATTTTACTGTTTTGACGGGACGATGTTTTGAAAATTGCACTTTTGGTTGTTTTTTAAACGCAACGCGAAATGTGTATGTTTTTAGGATCGCAGCTCTAAGACTGATAGAACCATTCGTAGCGTAGCGTCATAACGTGGGTTTTAGCAAAATTTGATGAAAATCGGTTAAGCCAATTTAAAGTTCGTTATTTTGTTCTCCTAAGCAAAGATGCAATACTTTGGAGACAATTTCTCCCAACAGGTTGAGATTGACAGCAAAAAAAACAAGTATATCTGTTATTTAACTCTGAAGATCAGATGAAAAACGGTGTTAAGTCTAGTATACTCCGTTCATGTACACGGTGTAACATACGGAAACAGAATAATTTTAACAGCGTAGGTATTCCTGAGGTCGTGAGAAGCAAAAAATGTTATCTGAACCCAGGTCGAAATATGCTTTTTATTTTTTATCATAAGGGTGTTTTGTACTGGAGATTTCATTACAACTGCATGCTGGATAAAACAAAAAAACATTATTTCGACCTGGGTTCATATAAACTTTTTTGCTTCTTACGACCTCAGGAATACGCTGTTAAAATTATTCGGTTTCCTCATACATATACACCCGGTATAATGTAGTGAATAGGTAATCCTTTCCCATCGTTTTTTGTCCGATAAATTCGTATATATCTTGCTTTCTCAATTAGCTTCAGAACCCATCAATAAGCCAACTGAGAAAGCAAGATAGATACGATATTATCCGACAAAAAACGATGGGAAAGGGTTATTCACTACATCTGTACTTACCCTGTTTTATTACCAGTTAAGTCGACTTGTACCCTTTTTCAATAGAACCCAGTTGGTTACCGATATCAAAGCCAAAGCCATCATTTGTATTTGTTTTGTTGTAACGCTGTTTAAGGGTCATACACATTCGAAAAAACAAAAGTTGTCTCTCCTGTGGTCAGTAGTTAAGGGTTTGTGTGCATATAAGTAATGTTTTTATTCGATAGGACTAAAGTTGACGTGACGCCGTTCATGCGGATGTGGGTTCAGCCAGAAAATTAGGCCTTAAACACGTTAACTTCGGGTATGTCCACAGGAAAGACGCGAACCTAAATCTGTGTATGACCCTTAAATGTTATCTATTTTATTATTATACTAAAGCAATATGGGCTTAAACGCTGAATAGAAGCCTTGATACAAGTAGTCTCTTGAACTGTTTTGACATTTGAAATTAAAAACGTTATAACTGCGTTGAAACCCAAGGACTAAGTTGATGGTTTTCCTCTTAAGTTGTTAGAGCTTATCCCGGTAAATACGGAATCATTTCGTCGGTGATACTGTACGGTTTACCTAAAAACTTAAATAAAATGCACCTTAAAGTCGCCATCAATAGAACTTGCAAAAGGTGAAAACAAAACCAAACGAACCAATTCTTAGTACTTTTGAAGATCAAGTGAGGTCTTTGCAATGATTTGTACACTAGATCATTATTTTCATATTAAGTTTAAGATGAAATACCTATTCATTATACGTTATTTTCAATAAAAAACACGCTTGGTGAATATTTGAGGGTATGTGTCAAACAGTACTTGATTGTTTACATCGTTTACAAGTTCTATTGACGGCGACTTTAGTCACAAATACAAATTAGTCAGTTACGCGGTTTTGCTATATAACCGACGGTTTGACAGATCACTACGTCTTTTTACTGTGTTTATAGTGGTTTATATCAAATGGCATAATCATTGTTTTGTCCAAATTTGTTTTGGGCAAAAATAGTTTGGCCTAAAATAGTTTTTATAATAAAATTGAAATGGTTTTTATATTATTATACTTAAATACCCGAAACCGACGTGGATGCATGACTGGATGTGAAAGAAGAATGTATAAGAAGCGAAAGAGATTTATCAGGATCGTAGCAGATGGAAAGAAGTGGTCTCTGCCTACCCTTTTGGGAAACATGTATAAAAAACTAACTTAACTTATCTACGCAATATTTTTTTATTAAATTCTGTAATTAACTGATTAAAGATATTAGACCATGTATGGTATTTAAAGTTACAAAGGAAATTTATCTAAACGTACGAAACCATCGAGTTTTACTTAAATTCGTAAAACTCGACTCGCACTTGTCAGTTTTTTTACCTTTCTACTAACTACATTAACTAACGATAAACCTGTATGTTATGTTAGAATAGAATAGAAAATATTTACCCAACGCACACATAAGATAAAACAATATATAAGAAAATAAAGTAAAAAGGAAGACATTACGTTGAATAGGACCCGTCTCAGCATTGTGCCGTGTCCATCGTGATTTTCAGAGGGACCCTGAATTAAACACTAACTAAAATTAAACATTAAACGGGTAACAGTTAACAGGTAACAGATAACTGAGATAACATTACAAACACTTGCGACAATATTTAAAAAAAAAACACGCTAAAAACGTTAACAAAGACTAATAGACTATTTTGTGTGGCAACACCAGAACAACACGTTTCCTGTTGGATATGTTGGATGCGCGGCGAAACAAATCCAATGTGCATAGGTAACGACTTTTTCCTGTCAAGAAGAAGTCAGTTTCAAAAGCGGGCGGCCTTGCGATTTATACATTTGTAAATTATACATATAAGTAAAAGATGCAAGTCAACAGACAGGAATAAACCGCTCACCGAAAGGACCATGGTCACGTTTATATAAAGCGTTGAATGTGCGGTTACACGGTATAAGGTGGGTTATACACTTCAAACAAAGTTTCCTATACAACCTATCTTACCTTATCTGACAGATGGGCCGTTTTGGATATACTTCTTGCACACTCAGTTGTTCGAATGTGGAGGTTTACTCACGATGTTTTTCCTTCACCGTAAGAGCATCGGGTAATGCACTTACCTACATACATACATTAAATCACGCCTGTTCTCCAGAGGGGTAGACAGAGACCACTTCTTTCCACATGCTACGATCGTGACAATTTTTTTTCGCTTCTTCCACCATTCATACATCGAGTCATGCACGCACGTCGGTTTCGCGTACTTAAGATTCGGCCCTTTTCCAGTATTTCTCCGATTTGACTCGAAAAAATACGCCTAGGGCTGTCCCTTCCGACCCGTCCACTCACTTTCGACCTGTATATCTCTTTCGTCAACCTACCTACCTACCTACCTAAGTTAGAAAAACTCACTGGTACATAGCGATCGCGTGGTTCGAACTCGGTACCTTACGATCACGAGACGACCGCCGCTCTTTCTACAACCTAAATCATATATTATGTATCAGCGAAATTGTCATTGTCAGGACAACTTTTGTACGACAGAAAAATATTTTATAAAATAATGACCAGAAATGTCGGCCACTACTTTTATACTACATTACTACAGAGGCCGGGAAGTAGGGGGTTGCCGGCTACTTACGAGGCTGGCAACCCCTTTTCACGGCGAGGTACGTATTAGTGATTTTCTCAAACATATGCAATTAAATAAAAAATACATCACTCAAAAAAGTAAATTGATAAATGTCCACCCTAGGGAAGAAAAGTAATTGGGTGTTAAAATAAAGTACCAGGAGCGCAGCGGTAATTAGGAGGTATATCAGGCATAGCGCAACTTAGATCTCAGGCGGTGCGGGCAGCCGGCGGGCGGGGGCGGGCGCACACGACACAGCGCGGATGTCTCCCAAACGTTTATGCACTCCTAGTATTTGACGTTATAACATTTTCTCAAAAAATTTAAAAATATAATTTAGATATTCAGCCTGTTCATAAAACCAGCTGTCATGGCCATATTAAAATTAAAAAAAAATTACTTCCCGGCCTAGGCCATCAATTTTGTATGAAATTCCTTTACAGTTCTCTCGAGTTGTTCCGTCGGGAACGTGGCACTTTGAAGCCTAAAATAACTAACATAACGCCGACATTACATAGCATGTTTGAGAAAAATATTTTATAAAAAAAATACCGGGAAATCGGCAACTAGTTTTGAATATTAAAATGAATTGTTCATCAAGCCGTACGGTAATGGAAACACGACTAATTACAAGTTGTCGACTCGTGACGTAAAAACAACAATCTTGCGCTGACGCAGGCTTACACAAGGAAATTTCCTCGAGCCAACCGTAGGGCGTGTCTGGTTGATCGTTCTAGAATCATAGTGCTTAGGCTTGTGACGATAATGTTGTGACAAAGACAAGTATACATTTAATATCGATAAATAACTCTATAAAACCAATTAAAAGTAAATACCTACATAAACTTGAGATAACGTGTACTGCCGAAACTATCCCTTTAAAGGGTCTCTTCCAGTTAATCTGACTATGATTGAGGAAACTGTACGAGGATAGGGAAAATTACAGAAAGAAAATCAACAAATAATTATAGGTATAGGTATAGGTGCCTACAGAATAAAGATAGTAATTATTTTTATTTAAATTTTACACCTACTTGTGACCTTCGTGTCATCTTATACGTACCATATTGTTAAAGAAACTTTACTTACTAACCTTTACATAAAAATAATACTTAATTAATATCATTTTACGTATATTATCTCATCAATACGGCATTCTTTCTCTAGACAGGACATCGCAAGTTAACAAGTCAATAATTGGGTTTTACGCGAACATCTTTAAAAGTGGCCATCATTATCGACCTGTGCGCTCGCGCGCTCGTGCAAAATCGACCTTATTCTTGAGCAAATAAGGGCTATAACTGGCTGCTCTGGTTGCACAAAGCACGTAGTCATTTTATATTTATTTAAACATGACGGTATGATTATGTTTTCCTAGCAATTTACAGCATTTCAGTTTTTTAAGTAGGTAGACAGGATTTTTAAAAATATAGTGGAATTTTTAGTTCTAGGTTTATTTCTACTGTTTTTGCCGTAATTATTTTTCAACATAAATACGTTAAAATATTATTTTATATTTGCATAATATTTTTATACTTGCATAAACAAAAACATTACAGAAAAACCGTACAATTAAAAATAACACAGGTAAATAACAGGAGAACTTATCGCTGATAAGCGATCTCTTCCAGACAATCTTAGTAGGCATCATGTATTAAATTAAAATATGCCTTGCCTTGCCTTTAAAGGTATTTATTGATCTATGCAGTTTAACAGTTTCATGCAAAACAGTATGATTAGCATAACGTTATAAACTAGAAAGAATATAAGTATTACTTAAGTATGACTATAAGTGAAGTTCATGGTATTTATGTATTTAAGTATTTATGTATCTAGTCAAAAAATATATTAATTACTACAAACATTAACTCTTACAATTTTAAGCCCTTAAGTACAGTACCCACCTTAGGTCCAAAGTCAATATGACATTCTACAACAATAAAGTTGAGTTTCCTTAAAGTTATAAACGACTTGATATCACTAATGACATTGACGACTTCAATCATATTTTTCTTGAAATGGGTCCCAAATTAACGCTCGTGACCGTACATACCTACTTAGGTAACAAAGTAACTTGAGTTTTGCATCAAATCTAAATTTGAAATATCAATTAAAATTGTCACATTATATTATTATTCTTACATATATTTTGTCAACTCAATATCGCAATAAACATGGTAAATATTCTAACATTCAATTAACTACGAATAAATATTTACTAAACCTATTACTTCGACACTTATTAAGTTAAGGTATATCTGTATGCGAAAATTGTCAACATTTTATTAAAGTAGGCAGTAACTTAGCTATTTTATTAAGTTGTTATACTGTTTCAAAGTGGCTATGACGCCATCTTGATTTGAAAGGGTGTCAACAAAATGGCGGACATAGCAGCTTAATTTTGATATTAATAGACAACTGAACATTAGTAGGTATGTAGAGAATATTAGTCCTTATTGAAAACATTTCGGCAGATAGTTTTATAAGACTTTTTTCTTTATCTGTGGTATTTTGACTTTTCGTTTCGCTTTTTGAATATTTATACTTAGATGATATTGGGAATACATACATACATACATACATAAACTCACGTCTTTATTCCCAGAGTGGGGTAGGCAGAGCTACAGAATTACCAACAACTCTAAAAACTTGTTAATAATTCTGTAACCACATTTTGCATTTTTAGGCTAAGATGTTTACCAGTGTATTAGTGACAGGTTGCAAGCCCATCGCCTAACAGTACTATACGCCTTTATTCCCTTAGCCGTCTCTTACGACATCCACGGGAAGATATGGAGTGGCAATACAGTAGAGTAAAAATTATAGTAATGGAATATAATGGTTTACTAATAAAGAAAACTTACTTTTCAAACTATAAAAACAAAATTAAACAGTGTATTTAATGCTAGCGACCCGCCCTCGCTTCGCTTTGGTTTATGTGAGTATGATTATATAGCCTATAGCCTTCCTCGATAAATGGGCTATGTAACACTGAAAGAATTTTTCAAATCGGACCAGTAGTTCCTGAGATTAGCGCGTTCAAGCAAACAAACAAACAAACTCTTCAGCTTTATAATATTAGTATAGATAATATAATGTAACATAACACTAATAGCTTGATCGTTTGCCGAATTCTTCGTTTCTTTATAGATGAAGCATACCTACCTATGCTAGTAAAACAATTTGTTTTACTCTGTATGAGTGTATGTTCGTAAACAATCAGGTCAAACAAACATAACACAACCTTTATAATAATTACTTCGCTAATATTGATTTTTACAAAAAACAAATAATTTTGCTAAGTGCCTAGACAAGCGTGACCACATCATAAAGTAAAATGTAATAGTTACAAAATTGACGTCTAAAGACGGCCAGTTATTATTACCCACATTAAATACCTACTATTATAGGCCATATAATAGTAGGTATTTAATGTGGGTAATAATTAATTATGAAAATTCAGAGAAAGACAATTAAAAGTTTTTTTTATCAAATAAATTAATAATAACAGAGTATTAAAAAAGATAATTAAGTATCCTTGAAATGATGTGTTTGGATCTTCTTGAATAACTAGGGAATGCAAATAACCGGTTTTAACCGGTTATTTTGATACAATAACGGTTAATAACCGGTTAAATGGCATTCCCTAGTAATAACTATGGAATGGGCTACCGCTGGACTTAAGGCAGTCTCAGTCAGCGATGTCGCTTAAAGGGAAGTTAAAAAAGTTGTGGTTGGATGAGTAGTGTTTACAGGTTTAATTCCTTAAGGCAAAATAGTCAGTAATGTTCCTTTTCGATATCTTGTATTTATTTATATGTAAGTATATGTATGTACATGTGTATATAACCATATATTTATGTAAGTATATATGTATATATTATCATTATATTTATATTTGTGTAAGTGATGTTTATTTACATGTATAATTTATGGATATTTAGCTGTAGAATTATGAGTTTCTTTATTTTTGTGCACATCCTTGTAATCTTGCCTATCCTCGTACAGTTTCCTCAATCATGGTCAGGTTAACTGGAAGAGATCCCTTATAGGGATAAGTTCGCCTTTGTACATGTTAATCTTAAGTTTATGTACGAATTTACTTGTAATGGTTTTTTTTATAGTGCAATAAAGAGTTTACATACATACATACATACATACATAACCTAATACAGTGTGTTACCAGCACCCTGGCTTTTTTTAAAGTAGGTACGTTAAAATAACGTATATCTGTAACGTAACTATGACATTAATTTAATTAATAAACAAATTTTCATATTTGTTAACTTTCTAACAAAAATTTAATTGCCAGCAATGTAAAGCACAGCAATTTGACAAGTGTAATTTGACAGTCGTCGGTTACTTTGATTATTATGATCTGCCCCCGTACCACGACATGCCTTGTACCAAGCAACAGAGATACTGATAACGATGAACACGCAGCACATGCACTACATTGAAAATGGACAGTATCTAAGAAAATTAATTGTGAAATTATTTTAATTATTTTTTAATTGATAATACTTTCAAAGAATTGCTAAAGCAACATATTATCGGTAGTTTTAATAAATGCCCGCATGCCGGTAACACACTGTATACGCTTTTTTATAATTATTCAGTTATTCGGTTTAATATAGTTCAATTTCTTACTCAATGTTTAAAATTAAAGTGTGAACTGAACTCTTTTCATGTGCTCTGAGTTCAAGTGTTTCAATTACGCAGAGTTTTATGAAGCTAACTTTTTAAAGTGATTAAGATATGTATAATATGAATAGAAGTCACTGACGACGCGCTGGCCTAGTGGGTAGTGACCCTGCCTACGAAGCTAGTGGTCCTGGGTTCGAATCCCGGTAAGGGCAATATATTTGTGTGATGAGCTCGAATATTTGTTCCTGAGTCATGGATGTTTTCTATATGTTTAAGTATATATTTCTCTATATAAGTATTTATATCGTTGTCTAGTACCCATAGTACAAGCCTAGAGCTTAGTTTGGGACTAGGTCAATTGGTGTGATATTGTCCCCTTATATTATTATTAAGTGTCCAATATTCCTGACAGAGTTTTGTTTGGTTTGCATTTGATGTTACTAAATAATCCGCAATAAATGTATGAAAATCACCGTTTTCATATAATTCTCCATAAGAAACAAAAGATAAGGACCTAATGTTATTAATAAAATAAGATAAGATTAGTATGGATAAGACCTAAGCTTGGGCATCGCAAAAAATACCGAAACATATTATGTTTCCAGTGACAAACCATTAAAAAGATAATTACGCAAAGCGTGGGTCGGTTCGTATGTCCAGTCGTAGATAATGAACTGGTTTTAATTATCATTACAGTTAATGCTTTACAAAATAGTCATTATGGAATGGTTCTTTTAATTATAATATTATTGTACCTACATGCAAACAAAGAATATTAAAATGTCGTTTTTGAAAACCGCAGGATTTTGTCCTGTATTGCGGCATTGACCTTTTATTAAAATAAAACTACATTCAAATGGATCTTTTATTAAAAAAAAGACTTGTAATGTAGGTAATAATAAAACTATTATGTATGTATGTATGTTTGTAAACACTTTATTGTACAAATGAAAAACCATAACAATACAATTAATATAAAAATATGTACAAAGGCGAACTTATCCCTTCAAGGGATCTCTTCCAGCTAACCCTTGAGAGATTGAGAAGAGTGAAAGGTTGTGCAACGAGTAAACAAGTGTACAAGAAGAAGAGGGTCATTCGAGCGTTTCAACCGCCTCACTTTTGTGGACATATTTTGAAGAATTGTGCGTATATTTTGATGTCGTTTTTGGATATTATACTAGACTAGCGACCCGCCCTCGCTTCGCTTCGGTTTATGGGTGTTTTCTGTAACACCCGTACATGAAACAGGATTTATTATACATATAAACCTTCCTCTTGAAACACTCTATCTATTAATAAAAACCGCATCAAAATCCGTTGCGTAGTTTTAAAGATCTAAGCATACATAGGGACAGACAGCGGAAAGCGACTTTGTTTTATACTATGTAGTGATGTCCGGTAAACTTAGATACCTAACCAGAAATGAAATCGAAATCTGCAGCCACTTTTACGAAAATGTGATCACGAAAGTGATGCGGAACAAGCGCCCAAATAATGACCCAAGAATATAACACATCATCATGATGTTCTTTCTTTATAAGTACATAAAAAGAAGTTTGAATTGATAACATACGATAGCGATAATAGCTACTCATTCTTGCTTCGGTTTTTTATCAAAATAATATAGTCCCCATACATATATATAGGGTTGATAAAGGTTTCTATAAATAACGGTTAACTTCATTCCAGTTTTCTTAAATAATTGGTCCAACATACAAACCGAATAACAACCTCTTTATTATATCGTTGATTAATTTAAAAAGTAACTTTTTATACGTGTATTATAAAATACATAGAAAATACCCAAGACTCAAAATGTCTGCCTAAACCGGCGATCGAACCCGGACCGCTAGCTTCGTAGGCAGGGTCATTCATTACCAACATAACTGTGTCTTATCCAGGGATTGTAACCGGTTACAAATAAACCGGTATTTATTTAGGTTAAACCGGTTAATTATTTGGGTTACGTTCCAACGGATTACGGTTACGGTTACGCTCACAGGGAGCGAAATGCATTTACCGGTTATAACCGGTTAGAGAGCGCTTCCGTCATTCACCCTTGTCTCGGCTCACACGGAAGGAGCGCTCTCTAACCGGTAAATGCATTTCGCTCCCTGTGAGCGTAACCTTTATTATGGGTTAGGCTCTCATAGTGTGGCTTTAACCGCTACGGAAAATAAACCGGTTTTCAATCCCTGGTCTTATCTTATCTTACAGATGGACTCTTTTCGGATACACTTTGACCCTTTAGGATCTTATGTCCTCGTACCACTCAGTTGTTCGAATATGCAGGTGTCCTCACGATGTTTTCCTTCACCGTAAGAGCATCAGGCAATGCACTTAAGTTAGAAAAACTCATTGGTACAAAGTGACTGCTGGGGTTGAAACTCAGTACCTTACGATCACGAGTCGACCCCTAAAGCCACTAGGCCATTGACGCTCTGCGTCGTAACCAGTATAACTTATAATCCGGAATTCTACAAGGTTCACGCGATTGTCAGTGACTCAGTCACTAATACAAAGACCGTGTCATTATGCTCATTATGCAACTGTAGAAACCCACTAGAATTTACGTATTACCGTGTTTAGTTGTAATTTCCTTTTGTGTTTTTTTTTATTGAGGCATGTAATACTAGATGAATATTGTTAGCGACCCGCCCTCGCTTCGCTTTGGTTTATGTGAATATGATATATACCCTATAGTCTTCCTCGATAGATGGGCTATCTAACAGTGATTTTTTGTTTAAATCTGTAGGTTCGAATGAGTAGGTTTCACGATATACTTAAGTTAGAGAAATCGTTAAACAGCAGCAGAAATAGCTACGCAACTGAAGAGTTCAAAATGATCTGACTCTATTGTAAAAAAAAGATAAAAGATAAAAGATGTTTATTCAGTAAGTAGGCCGCACGGGCACTTTTACACGTCAAAAATCTACCAGCGCTTCGCAAGAGACCACTGCTGAGAAGAAGCGCCGCAAGAAACTCAACAGTTAGTCGTTTTTTTAAATATAGGTACAATTTTAAAACTTAACCTAGCATTATATAAAACAATGAATCTAACATAAGATAAGAAATAAATGTATTCATAAGAAATAAATGTATTCCTATAAATGTATTGTCAAGAGAATAGTCATGTAGTCATATTCATTTATTGCTTTATGTTGTACAGTGAGATCTTAAAAATACAGTAGGTAGCTTCAACATAAACCCTGCAAGGGCGCTGCAACAAGACACAATAACATACTTACATATTATGTCTATTTAGGAAATCACATTTATATTATAATATATAACAGATGAAATTTAATAATATAAGGCTAACAGATTTTATTTACTCTTGAAACGCCAAACTCTTCTAAATTATAAAAACATTTTGAAATCAAAAAACTCCTTAACTTACTATAAAATATAGAGTCTTTTGTTATATTTCTGATTGTAAGGGTAATACGTCGTGTCTAGATCATTTTGAGCATTTTGCTTAGCTACTTTTGATACTGACTGTACATGGTGACCGCGGGGGTTCGAACCCGGTACCTTGCGATCACGAGTCGACCCCTAAGCCACAGGCCACTAGGCCACAGACGCTCTCAAGGACTAGTCTAAAAATAGGTCCATAGGTATAGATTGAGTCAAGTGAATATTAATAAACATTTCTAGAATAAAGACATAACCTGTTACGAATGACGCATTTATTGACGCACAACATTAATTTATTTTCTATTAAGATGTTAATCCGACGCAATCTTAATTATGCCTAATTGTTATGACTTAACCACTTCTAATGAGATTTATTACGTTAAAATATTTGTATTACGGTAAAAACAGTTTGATGACCAGGTTCGACGACGGTCGGACGGACGAACGAGTGAATGTCCAAGCGGCAAGTACCCGTCAGCGCGAACAAAACATATTTTAGCGCGCGCATTTTCAATTTAACAGCATGGTTTCTGCCGATGGATCGAACGTATAAGGCTGCTTAATTGAAGGCTGCTTATTGTTCGCACTGACGGGACTACTTAAACTAGCCGCTGCGATTTCACTCGTTCGTCAGCCCGTTGTTTTTGATGTTTTTCCAGGGTTCGGAAATTCGGATTGATATATACCTAAACTATGGCGGAGGCGTTGTTGTTGAGTTGTATGGAAGTGGACTCAATTTTAATTTATTACGTAATAAAATTCCCGGAATTTCTTGATAAACAAAATACCCCAGCATAAATACACATTTAAGTATATACCTACTTACATTAACTATTTGAGGTTTTTTTTTTACTAAAATGTGATTTAGTTTACCTGTAAATCTTCGAGCTAAAATACCCCTTACATACATACATACATACATTGCAAGTGAAATAAAAGCTTTTAATAAACTATCAATCAACCCAAGCATCAGTATAAACTGAAGGAAGCAACAATCTTACAATAAAAAACTCTTTTTACGCTATAAAGATAAAAATCAACCTTCCTCAAGACACATTATAATTATATCACCTGCCATAACTGTAAATCGTTTTATCCTTGCAGCCGCATAAGTATGTGTTAACGTGGACAGGACAATAACACCACTGTCTCTATTCTACTGTGTAAAACCATATCGCTTTTCACATGTTATCGTATTTTTATTAACTATATAGTCTTACAGCCCACGACACTAAACCTAATAACCTAACGTAACCGGTTATCGCGTGACAAAGTTTGGATAAGGCATCCGTCACCTGACACGTAAATAAATACAAGAGTGACGGATGCTTTATCCACATTTGACAAGCGATATAGACGCAGCCATACCTACTAGGCCCGCAGATGATATACAGGGTGTTTGGCAGTCGGGTGTAGGGGTTTTAAGGGATGATAGTAAGGGTCATTCTGAACATTTTTGACCACATTTACTATTATGCTATAAGTTTCACGGTTTCCGAGATATTGATCATTTTAATAGGATTTTTTGTAATTTTTCCTTATGTCCGTGATACGAAAAACCCCTTAATTCAAGTATTAATTTAAAAAAAAACAGTGTTTTCTTGCATGACTTGAATCACTATGAAATAAGGAAGTTTTAAAGCTACATGCCATTTTTTTTTCTTTACAACTTTTTGAGTAAACGCGCAAGAGTTACTTTCTCCATACTAAGAGAACCCCGCGTTTGTTTTCCACCAAGTATGGAAAAACCAATTTTGTGAGGTTACTCAAAAAGATGTAAGGAAAAAAAAATTGCATGTAGCTTTAAAACTTCCTTATTTCATACTGATTCAAGTCATGCAAGAAAACACTGTTTTTTTTTTAAATTAATACTTGAATTAAGGGGTTTTTCGTATCACGGACATAAGGAAAAATGACAAAAAATCCTATTAAAATGATCAATATCTCGGAAACCGTGAAACTTAGCATAATAGTAAATGTGGTCAAAAATGTTCAGAATGACCCTTACTATCATCCCTTAAAACCCCTACACCCGACTGCCAAACACCCTGTATATACAACTAGCTTCTGCCCACGCCATCGTCCGCGTAAATTTCGATTAACGTTATTGCCTCGGGAACTTATAAACTCTCTTTGTTTTAATCCAGTGTATAAGCTATCTCCATTTCAAATTTCATCCAATTCCGTTTATCCATATCTACCAACTTTCGCGTTTATAACAAGCTAAAATGTTTACCAGTTTTGCGGGTGGTAGGACCTTGTGCAGGGTCCGTCCGGATCGCTACCACCATCTTATCCATTAGCCTACCGCCAAACAGCAGTGTTCGCATTGTTGTGTTCCGGTTTGGGGATAAGACAGCCGGTGAAATGACTAGCATAGAGGCATTCCATCTTAGTCCTCAGGGTTGGCAACGCATTTGCAGTCTTGGGATTGCATTGCAGTCTTGTGAATGCGAATGTCTATGGGTCACAGTTTCCACTTACCATCAGGTGACCTGTGTGCTCGTTTGTATACTCTATGCAATAAAAAAAATAAAAAAAATAAATAAAAAAAAAAAACCAGTGTAGGTTGCAAGTCCATCGCCTAACAGTACTATACGCCTTTATTCCCTTAGTCGTCTCTTACGACATCCACGGGAAGACATGGAGTGGCACTATTAAGCCGGCAACCAACCAACTTTTAGCAGCATAACTTGACATATGGCATCTGTCATAGGTGCAATAATATATGAAAAATATTATATAAGCCCTATCCCAAAATGTATGGGATAACATTCTCGGGATTTAAGCCCGTGGGACCGCTGGCTTCGAAGGCAGGGTCTCTACCAACACACAACCGAACGAACCAATTTGCCATTATTACTCTAAAATCACGTGCTTTTAAAGATCAAGTGAGGTCTTAGCAATGATTTATGCACTTGATCTAAACGATGATGATGATGATGATGATGATGATGATGATGACTATATAGATCATCATCATCAGCGGGCCTAGTATGGCTGCGTCTATATCGCGTGTCAACTGTGGATAAAGTATCCGTCACTTTTTGACACATGTACTTATTTACCTGTCAGAAGGTGACGGATGCCTTATCCAAAATTTATCACGTGATAAACGCAGCCATATAAGGCCCCAGATGATGATGTATATAGATATCTTGTATCATAGCACAAGGTTTAGAACTTAACAGTCTTAAGTCAAGTCATGTAAAATCTCCTCCAAATACAAAAAAAGTTTTGGCTACATTCTGAACTCCACAGCTTTATTAGTGACACCGAAGAACCCTATCATAATAACAGCACCAAGTAACAAAAAACAAAATGACGTCGACATTACATACATACATACATAAACTCACGCCTTTATTCCCAGAGTGGGGTAGGCAGAGCTACAGAATTTCCAACTATAAAAACTTTTTGATAATTCTGTAACCACATTTACACACTTAGGCTAAGATGTTTACCAGTGTATTAGTGACAGGTTGCAAGCCCATCGCCTAACAGTAGGTACTACACGCCTTTATTACCTTAGTCGGCTTTTACGACATCCACGGAAAGCATTGGCTTTCTGCGACATGGTTCTATAGTGGGTCAAACCTCAAAGTGACCGTAAAGTCTGCGCAAGAGCGCAAATACTGATGTCTAATTAACACGTCCAACTAATGTTAGTGATATTTAGCATAACACTGTGATGTTTATTACCTATCTGTTTTATCACTATTTTAATGGTTTTGTCATTGTACCTACCCGAATCAATCGCAAATCTACTTTGGAAAAAACTCCTATCACATTTTTCAAAATGTATGAGTTTGAACTTAATTCTCTTCATGTTGAAGGTTAAAATTGTTCGCCACGAAATATGAGATACGAGTTTTTTTTCAAATGGGTCTCAGATTCTTACATCATAATGCAAATATTCAAATGTTTATTTCACTCGGTCCATTATCTTTACATAGTATTAAACTTCCCGCTGTCTGTCCGTATGTACCTATGCTTAGATCTTTAAAACTACGCAACGGATTTTGATGCGGTTTTTTTTAATAGATAGAGTGATTCAAGAGGAAGGTTTTTATGTATAATAAATTCTGGATTATATACGGTTGTCACAGAAAACTCACATAAACCGAAGCGAGAGCGGGTCGCTAGTTTTTTATTTTTTATTTTTTATGGCATAGAGAAGACAAACGAGCACACAGGCCACCTAATGGTAAGTGGAAACTGTGACCATAGACATTCGCATTCACAAGACTGCAATGCAATCCTAAGACTGCAAATGCGTTGCCAACCCTGAGGACTAAGATGGAATGCCTCTATGCTAGTCATTTCACCGGCTGTCTTATCCCCAGACCGGAACACAACAGAGCGAACACTGCTGTTTGGCGGTAGGTTAATGGATAAGATGGCAGTTTCCGTTGCATTCTAAAAATTTTTCGTTTTAAAATTCCAAATCTATACAAAAATGAATCACTAATGGGATAGTTTCGTAATAATAGTTATCGGCTATCTTCGATTTTCTTCGGCACACGAGTGACAAATATACTGACCGTTGCGAGTGCAAGCATGACAGCGATAATCAGCGGAATGCTATTGAGAAGCTGGGAATGTACAGTCGAAGTCAAAAACATATTTAGGTACACTTAAGTACCTTGTCTATTTAACGTCATCTTTAGACTGTCATATGAAATTGTCACAGCGATTAAAGTGCCAAGGTACTAAAGTGTAAACATATTTATGACTTCGACTGTACGTGGGATTGGTGGCCCATAGACCCCTTAAGCCTGCAATCCTAAGACCGCAAATGCGTTGCCATAGGGAATGCAATTTAACCGGTTATTAACCGTTTTTGTATCCAAATAACCGGGTAAAACCGGTTATTTGGATTCCCTAGTTGCCAACCCTAAGGACTAAGATCGAATAAGACAATATGGTTTTACTCAGTTAAATAGGCCCTGGCTGCGTTTATCGCGCGGCAAAACATCCGTCATTTTCTGACACGTATATTTATACGTAGGTACGAGAGTGACGGATGCTTTATCCACAATTTGCCACGCGATAAAAGCAGCCATCTAGCCCCCCTGCATGTTTATCGCGTGTCAAATGTGGATAAAGCATCCGTCACTCTCGGTCGTATTTACGTGTCAGAAGGTGACAGATGCCTTATCCAAAGTTTGTCACGCGATGACATGTAAAATACTAAATTTTATGAATAAATATCTGAATCTGAATCTGAATCTGAAACGCAGCCATCTAGGCACCCTGGACGTTATTGAATGGAAAGTTACAAGACATGTTAATGATCGAAGTTATTTTTAGTCGAGTGACCTTCATTCCGAGCCCGGATGTGACGCTTTCGAGTTAAAGTTATCGTTTTGATCTCATTAATCACTGTTTAACAGTTTATTATTACCGCCATACGTGTCATTTAATTTAGAGACAAATACCTCAATTTTTTCCCTGTTCAAACGTGTGTTAAAAATTATTACTCGGATTGCCTAGACAGAGTTCAGTCGCGCGTGTGAACGTTACTTACACTTAAAATGCCGAATTGCTCTTTTTTCTGGTGTAAAAAGAGCTCTGGGGTGTGATTCTGTAAATAAGCAAAGGTGAACGAATGCACGAGTGATACCAAGCGGCGAGATTAAGTAGTCCCGTCAGTGCGAACAAAACACATTGTAGCGCGTGCATTTTCAATTTAGCAGCACGATAGGTCGAACGTATAAGGCTGCTTAATTGAAAATGCACGCGCTACAATGTATTTTGTTCGCACTGACGGGACTACTTAATCTCGCCGCTTGGTATCACTCGTGCATTCGTTCACCTTTGCTTATTTACAGAATCACACCCCTGGGACATCAAACTTACAACAAGATCGAGTTACATTTCACATGCAAGTGAATTTTAATTGTATTATTGCTTTTCTATTGCATTAAGACACCAAATTCGTATATTTTAATTGTCGGATTAGTTTACCAACATTGAGTCCGCTCGTCCGTACAAAATTCTCGCTCGTGGTGCGCAAGTTTCGTCTGTGTATTGTTTCATTGTTTATGTATTAGTGTCATCATTAGCTTACCGGACACGGACGATCCAACCATCATCTACACAAATGGGGGCTCAGAGAGTCGCCATCTTGCGAGTGCGGAGAGCCTGACCAAACTCTAGCTCACATCGTGAATGATTGTCCGCTCCACTGCTTCCCTGGCGGTATGTCCGAGCTGCACCAGCTCTCTGCAGCGGCCAAAGACTGGCTAGTAAACCTAAAAATAGACGTATAGGATCCAGCGCTAAGATTAATATAGCCATACGAAATGATGATGATGATCATTAGCTTTGCTGCATTTGCGTGCAAATCTCCCCCCCCACCCCCCGTAAGAAATAACAAAACTATTTGGCTGTAATATTCATAGCTTAGGCGACTCCCGCTTCCACTGGGAAGGCCGTGTTGCTCGAAATCATTTACTGCCTATGTTTGGGGCCGTTAGTGGCAGTGCTAGTTATTAAGATATACTTACTGATTTTTAAACATATATTAAGTAAGTAAGTAAACTCTTTATTGCACAAAAAGAAACCATTTTATAAAAAAAAAACTCACACATACACAAGCTCACGCATTTATTCCCAGAGTGGGGTAGGCAGAGCTACAGAATTACCAACCACTCCAAAAACCTGTAGACAACTCCGTAACTACATTTTGCAAAATTAAATAAAATGACGCTACTACATGCATAAACTGTTTTAAATCATAATAATCGACATCTCTTTGCCGTATTCAAACAGTAGAGTAGTTTAAATAGGGAAGCCTGCAATTCGCAGTTACTTTACCGCAACTCCCCCTATTTCTTCCGGGGGGTCGATTTTCAAAACCCTATCTTAGTACCCTAGGCTACCAAGGAACATTCGCTAATTAGATTAAACATATTTATCTAAAGCACTCAATGCTCTATCTATTGATGACAACTGCATTAAAATCCGTTGCGTAGTTTGAAAGATCTAAGCGTACATACAATCGGACAGACGGCGGGAAGCCTTGTTTTAAACTATGTAAAGATATACATAGAAAGATAAGAGAAGAACGTGTCAAGCGCATGATTTGTGCTGAAACACTTATTGTTATTAAAATGTAATTAACGATAATAACAACATGACAAATGTCAAACACCTAAGGTTGAAAGTCGACCTTTGATCTTGACTTCACATAACAATACTATTAATTAACTGTCATCATGTGTACAGATCATTTTTTAACACTGGATAAATGCAGATTAAATGTGAGCTCTAAGAAGTATACATGTGTGCAGTTAGCATGATAGAGTAAGAAATAGTGAGATTCGAGAACGATGTGGATTGAAAGGTGATGTAGTGTCTAAAATCGAAGATGGTTTGGTCATTTAGAAAGGATGGATGAAAAAGGAGTTACGAAAGAGATATGGCGAGCGAGAGTGAACGATGGTGGTAGGTCACGGGAATTACGAGAGAGATAAAGGGAAAAAAAGGTTAAAAAAAACACAAGACAACCAAATAATTTTTTTATTTGTTCGTTAACGTCATATTTGAACTTTTGCGCTATCTATCAAAGGTGTTAAACCGACAAGGTACTAAAGTGTGCTACTTAAAAGGCGTACGTCACACATATCGCTAAATTTACTTTATATTTAAATATTGCAATCGTGATGAAAAATATTAGTTATAAATACCCGGAAATATATAAGGTTGACCACTTTAAGCCATCCAAGGTGTTTCCTAACTTGCGAATATTATGACCTCAGGGACGAGCTACTGAACAAGTGGTTTACCTGTGTTTGACAGATGACAGATTACTATTATGCCCACTGGAAGGTGTGGCCACTTCCTTAATATGTCACTCTTTTCATCCCTATGCTTTAACCTTTTTATCTAACTGCCCAAGAGAGATGATAATGACTTTTTACCTGACTGCTCAACAAAAGGTTAATGTTTGCAACAAAGCAATGTTTTTTACTAAACTGCCCACAAGAAGGTTAAAGATTTTTACCTGACTGCCCTAAAAAGTAATATTTTTACCTAAGTTCCCAAAACGTTTTTTACCCAACTGCCCCATAAAAAGGGTAACATATTTTAAACAGTATTCTCTATTGACAAGTTTAAGCAGTACAAGGTTCTTCCTAACTTATAAATAGCGAATATCTGACCTCAGGGACTACTGCTATAAATAAGTGGTCGACCGGAGTTTGACACATGATAGATTACATTAATAATTTATACACTAGTGAGCAAAAGAACGGTTCACTATGTAACTAATTTAAGTATGGTGTGACCCCGATATTTTCGCTCGTACCTAGTATAAAGTCATGAGTTCCTAATCAACTTTACGCCGACTGGTAGGTGTGGGCACTTCCTTAATACGTTACTCTTTTTGACTGCCTTTTTTACTCAACTGCCCAAAAAGAAGGTCAATATTTGACCTGTTTAGTATGTAAAATTTCTAGTTTCCTAGCATTTCAAGTCTAAGCGTCGCGATTATCACAAGGTTATTTTAATTAAAATAGAACTATTAGATTAATAAAAACTCCAGCAATATAATGGTGACCTCTTCTTTCAAAGCTGATATCTCCTAAACTGCCGAACCGATTTTCATGAAATTTAGCTAAGAACCACCGCTAAATAACCTGCTTTTAAATAAAAAAAACTATATCTAAATCAGTCTACCCGTTTAAGAGCGACAATACTATAGACAGATACATAGATATACACGTCAAACTTATGTTCAACACCCGTCTTTTTGCATCGAGGTTTCAAAAGAGGCCAAAATGGCGGATTTTAAATATAATCATGCTTATACAAGATAGATAGAGAACACACTTTACATTACGTAGATGATACGGTATTTCCGACATTCCAAACGTGGACCTTCGAGTTAGTTAGTGGAAAAATATTGGCCACCTTTTTCCGTTATGTTGATTACGCGAAGGTCAATTTGTTATTATTTACAAAATTCCGGTTGTATGTCAGTCACGGAATACTTTTATTATGTACAGTCACAACCCACGAATGTAACGCCACTTGCCACCCTTCTTAATTTAGCCGTGTACACTCGGGTAATATATCAAGTCTGCTGTCCACCCAAAATGCACATTACACAGTTAATGTTAAATGTTAAATTAGGGAGAGTCGCAAACAGCTTAGCATACCCGGGTTGTGGCTGTACTAGAGAACGCGTGTGACTTTATCCGTGTTTTCAATGTATGTATGTAAACACTTTATTGTACAAAAGAAAAACCAGAACAAAACAATTAATATACCATTAAGCCATTGTAACGCTTAGCTTTTTAACAGGAGAGATAAGAAATGTGGAATAAAAGAAGATGTGACTAAGATTGAAAAGGGCATGCTTCGATGGTTCGGTCATTTGGAAAGGATGGATAAAAGAAGATTGACGAAAGAGATGTACAGATCGAAAGTGAGTGGACGGGTCGGAAGGGGCCGCCCTAGGCGTACTTTTTCGAGTCAAATCGGAGAAATACTGGGAAAGGGCCGACTCTTAAGTACCCGAAACCGACGTGCGTGCATGACTCGATGTATGAATGTGGAAGAAGCGAATGAAATTTGTCAAGATCGTAGCAAGTGGAAAGAGGTCTCTGCCTACCCCTCCGGGAAACAGGCGTGATTTAATGTATGTATGTATGTAGATAAGAGAAACAATATTATCAAACTTTCAATTTTAATTTGGAAGGAAATAAACGAGCGTTAACTACAATAGTGTCTCAGGGTGTGAATCCTAGAATTACACTTTTAGAAGAAAGCCGTGAACACTTAACACCGTCTTACTGGCCAGCTAACAGCCACTTCCCTGTAGTGCGGCGCGCGGGGAGTGGTTGCGAGCGCCCGATGACGTCACGGGTAGGTCCGGATGTCTCGTTAGATCCACAGGAAGGGTTTCACAGCTTAGGCCGTGTCAGCTAGCAAATAAAAATATAAACAAAGGCGAACTTATCCCTTTAACGGATCTCTTCCAGCTAACCCTTACAGCTGATTATCGAGAACTTTTAAAATTTCTAGGATGAAAAGTAGCTATCTCCTTTTCAAATGGTGACCCCTTATTTCAGAGCTAATATCTCTGAATCGGCCCAACCGATTTTCATGAAACCTAGATAATAACCACCGCTAGAAAACCTGCTTTCAAATAGAAATAAACGCATTTAAATCGGTTTTCCCGTATAAGAGCTACGGTGCCACAGACAGACCCACAGACAGGTAAAAAGAGGGGTGTTATAAAGATCACTGTATGTGTGTGTGTGTGTGTGTGTGTGTGTACACACACTTAAGGAATGAAAAGTAACGGATTTTCCCTTTAGACATCAACAAGCCTTGTTAATAAACATTCTACGGAACAATGAAGTGCTTCAGAAACTCGATCAGAAAAACTGTTTGGGTAAAGGAGCGTCCTCACTGAGAGCATTTACGTGGAATGAGCATTGAGTGGTGTAGAGGCTTTGTAACGCTCGGCTCAGCGTTCACACCATTCGAATACTCACACGAATGCTCTCAGTGAGGACACTCCAGCACTCTTACCATGAGTTACAATTACCGTACCGTAACGTTGAATATACGATAACATGTTGAGCTGGCCTGGTTGGTAGTGACCCTGCCTACGAAGCTAGCGGGGCTGGGTTCAAATCCCGGTAAGTGCAGATATTTGTGTGATGAGCGGGAATATTTGTTCTTGAGTCATGGATGATGGTTGCCGGCTTAGAAATAGTGCCACTCCATGACTTCCCGTGGTTGTCGTAAGAGATGACTAAGGGAATAAAGGCTGGTGTTAGGCGATGGGCTTGCAACCTGTCACTAATACACTGGTAAACATCTTAGCCTGTTTGTGCAAAATGTGGTAACAGAATTATCAATAAGGTTTTTAAAGTTGTAGGTCTGCTCTGCCTACCTCACTATGGGATTACAGGTGTGAGTCATGGATGTTTGCTATATTTTTAAGTACATTATTTCTCTATGTAAGTATTTATATCGTTGTCTTATACCCATAGTACAAGCGTAGAGCTTAGTTTGGGACAAGGTCAATTGGTCTGAGATTGTCCCCGGATATTTGTCAAAGAATGGAGGCCCAGCTTTGGTAGGTATAATTAATATTTAATAGATAAGATGGCGTGGGACACGTCATTTTGCCCAATAGTATCGATAAACCGTTTGTTTACTTACTTCTAAACAGTAAACAATAATTTAGGACGTGACCCGGTCAAGGTTAGGGACGTGTTTGATATCATAGCACGTGGCATAGTCTGGTGAATACACTAGCTTTGCCACTGGCTTTGTCTGTTTTGACAGAGCCACAGACCACTTACCCTATAGACTCCACATACAAAGGCGCCCCCGTAAGCCATGCTTATGCTCACAGAACACTAATTGGTTGCCATGGTTCTATTGGCGCGCACCACGACGCGCACACTTGATTATTCGTTGACTTTGAATTAGCCAATCACGGTGCACTTTCCGCCCCCCGCGCCCCGCCATTTTGGCTTAATGAGATACTAGACAAACTGTTCCGAAGCGGAGTCTATAGGGTAAGTGGTCTGTGGACAGAGCAGTTCAGAATTCGATTGCAAAGGTAAATACTAGATACATACCTTCGAAAAAAATGTTGATAATTTTGTTACATTTTGCTCAATTAAGCTAAGATGTTTACCAGTGTATTAGTGACATGGTGCAAGCTCATCTAACAGTACTACAGGCTTTTATTCCCTTAGCCGTTGCTAAAATAATAAAGGGCCACAAATCAAAATGAGTTTGTGTTGCATTTAAATTCTGCTATATACTTTAAGTTTTAAATCAAACTATACATATCTGTTTTTGTTTTGTGGCGCTTTTGTATTTAAGCAGCGTCGCCTCTTATGACATCCACGGGAAGACACGGAGTGGCACTATTCTAGAGATCCGATATGCCGTGTGACGTCATATGACATGTAACATACGTCGGCCATTTAAACTCCATGTTAAACTCTGTTGTGTTAGAAAAAGATAGGAATAATTATTTGTCGGCTAATATCTTGGTTATTTTTACAGATAAGATTTGCAAAACGACGACGCGCTGGCCTAGTAGGTAGTGACCCTATCGGCCCTGGGTTCGAATCCCGGTAAGGGCAGATATTTGTGTGATGAGCGCGAATATTTGTTCCTGAGTCATGGATGTTTTCTAATGTATTTAAGTATATATATTTATCTATATAAGTATTTATATCGTTGTCTAGTGCCCATAGTAGAAGCCTAGAGCTTAGTTTGGGACTAGGTCAATTGGTGTGAGATTGTCCCCTTATATTTATATTTATTTATGTATTAAAAAAAACATTTGTTTGTTAGGTAAGTACATGAATGAGCTTGAAATTTGTGAATATTCCCTTTTGTAAACGTAAATATTCGACTTATTTTATTACTAATAGTAAACATTGATTTAATAAGTGCCGCATCCTTTATACCAGGTAATAAACACAAATAAATATGTTACATTACGCATATTCATATATTTGATAGGTATTTTATAATGCACTTTAGATTGTTAAATATAGTGTCAAGGTGGTCACGTTTAAAGTCGCGTAATTAGGATAATAATATTTATATACATGTCGATAACATACTACTTAGTTACTAAACGTTTCGTAGGCCACGATATAATAAAATTATGAATATGAATTGAATACATAGTGTATGTCGTAAGACGCGACTAAGGGAATAAAGGCTTGTAGTACTGTTAAGCGATGGGCTTGCAACCTGTCACTAATACACTGGTAAACATCTTAGCCTAATTGTGCAAAATGTGGTTACAGAATTATCAACAAGTTTTTAAAGTTGTAGTTAATTATGTAGCTCTGCCTATAAAAAAAAAAAAAAAATGATTTATTTGCAAGTACATACTCGGATCTTATAAATATACATGTCAGTAGTAGTAGGTACATGGATATGTTCTGCCACAATTTGGCATGCAAAAGTCTTAAACTACATTAGAAATAAATGTTACTATACCTTTACTTAAACTCAGAAAATAATAAGACAGTAACTAAGTGAGATAATTAAAGTTTTTGTGATCGATAGACATTTATTTGAAAAGAAAGAAAGAAAGAAAAACATTTATTCGTGACATGCATAACAAAGAACAGATTAACAAATACAAGAAGAAAGTAGCCACGAAATGGTCCCAACTCAGCGTAATGCTGGCATTAAAGTCAGCGCTGGTCTTCCGTTGGAACCATATTCTCAAGACTACCATCTTAAGTCTGCAATCCTGAGACCGCGAATGCGTTGCCAGCCCTGAGGACTTAGGTGGAATGACTATGCTAGTAAGTTTACCGGTTGTCTTGTCTCCACGCTGAAACACAGCAATGCGAACAGTGATACTTGACTGATAAAATAGCCTTCAGGGTCAGCAACGCATTTGGAGTCTTAGGATTGTAGTTTTGAGAATGCAAATATCTATAGGTCTTAGATCCCGCTTATTTACCATCAGGTGGCCTGTGGTCGTTTGCCTTCCGTATCCCAAAAAAAAAACCATAATTTTTTTTGTTAGTTTGGAAAGCCCTACGCTGGGCAAAGGCCTCCCACCTTTCCACGTAATTCGGTTACGGGCAATCTCCCGCCAATTGTGCTGAAAGGCTTCAAGCTCATCTGGCAATCTGCGCCGGGGTCTGCCACGTCGTCGTATCCGATCTTGCGGTGTCCAATTTGTGGTAATTTTTGCCCAAAGGTCGAGATATTATGTCCGGCCCAGTTCCACTTGAGGGTATATAATTGTTAAAAAATACATGCATCTTGAATTCTGACTTGCATGTCACCTGCTTCATCAGTCCCAATAATGACATCTATATATGGTTAGTTAGCGAGAATGTAAAATGCGGAATATATTCATTTACATACTTATTTGACCATAACAGGCGTGTGTCATCGGTCCAGGGTCAGATAACTGGACCATTTTTTTTCATACAGTCAGCCACTTTTACTTTAAAAAAAACATGTTTTAGTGTCCAACTGTTTTTTTGCACAGGGACAAGATAAACAAGCCATCTGGTGGGCGCTGGGACTCATAGACATTTGTAATGCTAAGGTCATCTTAAGACTGCACCTGCATTGCCAACCTGAGTTCTAATCAGTGACCGGCCCGCTATCCCACTCAAGGGTTTTTATAATTGGTTTTTATAAGGATTTCTTTAGAAAAACCGTATCACTTCAAAGCCTTTCGATTCGCTTTTTAAAGCGCTATAAGGGTTACCCTAACCAAGGGTTTAGAATGGGTATTTTGAAAGGATTAACAACCCAAATCCGTTTCGTAAAAGTTTTGTTCGATTTTGCTTTTAAAGCGCTATAATTATGAACGCTATTTATAAGGGTTAGGTACCCTTATATTTGGCTATGCAATAAGCCAATAAGAGAGGGATAACAATTTACTGCTGACGCTGATTAGTTTAACATATAACTTAGTCATAATATTTCTTCCAAAGGGGTTATTCTTTTAGTGGGTTATACTTCGAGAGGTAAGTCCTCTAAAGGCTTATGTTTTTATAATTGAAAAAATGACCTTCTGCTGGAGTTTCTTGCGGCGCTTCTTCTCCGCAATGATGGTCTCGTCCGAAGCGCTGGTAGATTCACCCTATATTACCGACGTGTAAAAGAGCCCTCATGTGGCCTATTTACTGAATAAATATTTTGAATTTTGCTTTTATCGGTGAATGGGTGGTCGGGTCCCTGGTTCTAATAATGCCTTATTGCTAGGATTTTTACTGGTTGTCTTATCCTCACACTGAAACACAACAATGCGTACACTACTGTATCGTGTAGGTTAAAGGATATGATGGTGGTAGAACTCTGTGCATTCGCGGTGTGAAATGAATTGTGGTATAATTAGATGGGACTCCCAAATTTTCCCACTTTTTACCCGACTGCCGAGGGAGGAGGGTAATGAGTTCATCAGTCAGCCTATTATATTATGTTTGTTCCTTTGTGGAGCTCTAGAATCTAAACGCGTGGACCGATTATTATGATTCCTATGTCAATCGATTTGTCTTAATCTTGTGTCAGTAAAGATATGACAGTAATCGAAATTCAATATGACGGCAACCAGACGCCATATTAAAAAAAAGTCGACTAACTATGCCAAGTGGGGTATCATTGAATAGGGATTTAAAAATCATCTTTAGGTTTCTTTCATCATTTTACATTTCGAATTATTATTTAGGATTTATATCGATTTAAAGTTGATTCATTTGATCAGTTATTTATAGCGTCGACTGTACGCTAGTAATTATGCCAATTAGAGCTAAATTCAAGATCGTTACACGTAGTATATACGTAATGACATCCGTACAACTTCCTACTAACTTAATGATTTCTTCTAGAATATCTAGATGTTACTCGTTAATGAGTTAATTACCTTTTTTAGGGTACCGTAACTAAACCCTTATAATTTAGTCGTGTCTGGCAATCTGTCTGTCAGTATGTCACGTAACGCAGAAATTTTTGACAATATGCAAAAACAAGACAAAAGTAAAACCATTGCAAAAGATTTCTCTCTAATCTAAATGTTTACACAACAATGTAAACACTGCTGCTTGGTGCTAGGTTAAACGATAAGAATGTGATAAAAAAACTAGCCTGTTTGAGTGTCCCACAGCTGAGCAAAAGCCTCTTCCCTTGATCTCCATGAGTCATGTTTATGTGGTCATCTTGCACCGTGTTATAAGTTTTAAACAAATATAAGTAGGTGCGTTTTAGTTTTTTTTTCTTGTTTTTTCTTCCTTTATCTCTCACGTAAGATTTTTGGCATGTTTTCCTGCTGATCCACGCATGTTATTTGATATTATATTGAATTTAATATTTATTGCTTTATATACTTAATGCTAGATTAAGTAGTACCATTGTAATATGTTTAAAACATGACTGACTGCTGAGTTTCTTGCGGCGTTTCTTCTCAGCAGTACTCCTCTTGGGAAGCGCTGGTAGATTCTTGACGTGTAAAAGTGCCCGTGCGACCTACTTACTGTTTTTTTTAGGTACTAAAGTATGCAGCTACTTTTACAGCGTACGGGCAGTACGGCCTACTTACTGAATAAATGTATTTTATCTTTTTATCTTTGTATCCCTATTGGGTGTCTCTTCCGGCCAACTGCTGCGGAATGCGTCCAAGTCGTCCCGCCATCTTTGTCATCTCCGACGTGATATGTAGAGTCACGTGATCTACCAGTAACGCGATTGGTGTTAAAACAAAACTAATAGAAACGCTCGTTAGCATAATGCAATCTTGGCTAGGGTTTCAGACTGCACCGAGCAAACGTCGAGCGTCCAGTAGCGTTCTCGTTTTTTTTAAACTTCACTATCTTGTGCTCCAGACCCTCTCTGAAACAAAACTACATAAAATTAATACCAGGGAACATACATACATAAACTCACGCCTTTATTCCCAGAGTGGGGTAGGCAGAGCTACAGAATTTCCAACAAGTCTAAAACTTATTGATAATTCTGTAACCACATTTTGCACACTAAGGATAAGATGTTTACCAGTGTATTAAGTAGTGATAGGATGCAAGCCCATCGCCTAACAGTACTACAAGCCTTTATTCCCTTAGTCGCCTCTTACGACATCCACGGGAAGACATGGAGTGGCACTATTCTAACCCGGTAACCACACGGAAATATTTAACTTTTTTTTTCTTGTTCCAGGTCTGTTCATCCTGCTTATGCTGGGATTCTTCGCTTTAGGAGCTGGATGCTTTATTGTAATAGTGCATCCCTACGACTTCTTATTTAGACAGGTACGTATCATTTTTTTTGTAATAAAATGCATAAATAAGTTTCTCAACATATTTTTTTTGGGACCAGCTTTTATTGCCGACTGTAATATTTTTTGCACAGTTATCTACTCGTCAAGTCAATTCTAACAAGCCCTAACACGACGGGTTTATCATGTGTAATTTAGGAGTTATTATGGGCACCCTGTATCTCCATCATCAGACCAGCTCGATGGTACTATTATTATTGTATTGTCATCAGAACTAAAGGCGTATGCAAATTTTCAGTTTCATTGGAAACCGGGATGTGGGTCAAATTTTACTATATTTATAAACTCAATAGTCAATCGGTTATTGCTTTCCAAATTTGCAAATATTTCCAAAAAAATTAATAGTATTTCCAAAGTGACATTCAGACCTCTTTAACTAAATTAACCCCTTTTTAAAGTGTATCTAGAACCCCTATCAAGCCGTTACATTATTCCAGAAAGTGGTCTTCCAAGATGGCGGCGAGATCTTCGAGATGTGGAAAAAACCAGAGGTGGACCTGTATGTCAGGATATTCCTCTTCAACGTCACCAATGCTGAGGACTTCATGGCTGGGAGGGCGGAGAAGATCGTGGTCAAAGAAGTTGGGCCTTATGTTTATAAGTAAGTCAATTTTATATTTTTCATCACACTTGCTCGTAAATAGTGTCCTAATATGCTAGAAAAATCGACCGTTAATCCGAAGTAATACCCGCGGGCCTTTTTTTACCATTACGCCCTATCGTGCGTAATAGTTTTTTTTTTAAATGTGGACTTAAACTATCATAATACGTCAGGACCCCAATTCTTGTGCCATTCGATATAAAGTTTCATTCGAGATGAAATGTCAGTTGCATACAATTTCCTAAAAATCTCGCAGATAAACTATTGATCTCGACTGTCACTAGAATCGGACTCCGAACACGCTTGACATTATCAGAGGGCCCAGACAAGATGCACTACGCTAGCTAGCGTTTCTCTTCGTTTAGTTTTTAAACCAATCGCGTCACAGGTAGATGACGTGATACGAAAAGTCACGTGATGTGCCAGTGACGCGATTGGTTTAAAAACTAAACGAAGAGAAACGATAGTTAACGTAATGCATCTTGTCTGGGCCCTCTGTGGTAAGTCACAGACAATGATGTAGTCTGCCGCTGATAAGTTAAAAATATGATTTTTTGTCTGATTTTATTTCATTTCCTCGCAATTGTGATGAAAAACATTGTATGTTACACGGGTGGTAAAAGAAATACAAAGCTCGAGTCATTAAAGCCCCTTAGCCTTCGGACTTCTAACAGACTCTCGTTTGTAATTCTTTCTTTACCACTCATAATACGTAACCTAACCTAACCTAACCCTTTAACCTGCGCAAGGTCCAAACACTACTAAAAACAAGTTTACCCATCTTCATCAACTTTTAAACGTTTTAATGCGCCAGTCGGCAAGACAGGTCAGGGAATTTTGGTGTCACGGACGGTAAGATTGTTTAAATCCTCATACATTTTGCATCAGCACGCAAAAATACCGTCATACTATAATCGAAAGGTCAAAGGACATTTAAGGGCTGAATAAATCTTTACATAGTATAAAACGGTCGCTTCCCTCCGTCGGTCTCTCTGTATGTACAGTCACGAGATTTAATTTGGTACCTACAACAATAAGGTTGAGTTTCCTAACCGTTACAAATGATTTGACATCTCTAATGAGATTGACGACTTCAAGCATATTTTTCTTGAAATGGGTCCCAAATTAACGCTCGTGACCGTACGCTTAGGTATTTTAAACTACGCAATTTAAGACTGCGCCGAGCGTACGCCGGATGTACAGTGGCGCCCTCATTACTATTATTTTGTTTTCTAATAAACTAAAGTATTTTCTTGAAATTGGTCGGTAGGTTTTTGTACTACAAATGAAAACACAATTTAGAGGGTATATCAGATAGTTTAATAACAATTCACCTTCGAGTTATCAACTTAACGGAAAAAAGTGGCCACCTATTCCCGTTAAGCTGACTACTCAAAGGGTAATTATTATTAAAGTTTGTTACGTATACCATAAATTGTGTTTTTACTTGCGCTACAAAAACGTGTCGTCTGATTGCAAGGAAATTCTTTAGTTAATTAGAAAACATAATAATAATAATGAGGGCGCCACTGGACGCTCGCCGTTTGCTCGGCGCAGTCTTAATTTGGTACCCACCTTAGGTCCAAAGCCAATCTGACATATTACAACAATAAGAATGGCAAGAGATTTGCTGACATTTTTGCGATTAAACTAGAATATCTAGATCTTGAGTTATTACCCGGAGTACTGTCCAAGTATCTTTACTAACAGTGTCAGTAAGAAATTTGATGGCTATAGTAACTAAACGACACTTTTTTAAGTGGCCAGTTATTGAAGATTTACCCTAGATAGAGTGATTCAAGAGGTAGGGTTTATGCTTAACAAATTCTGGTTTATTCTGGTACAGGTGTTACAGAAAACTAATATAAACTGAAGCGAAGCCAGCGCGGGTCGCTAGTCAACTATATTTTCCATTAGCAATACACAAAGAAATCTCAATAGAGATGCTAATGTAACATGATAAAGCACAAATTCAGGAGGTTTTTCCATCTACGCAAACGTTTTTTCTCAGAAAATACACATTACATAGCTTCGGTCAACATCATGTCGAGACATGCCAAATCGAATGTCCGAAGCAATCAAATTGGTTGACTGCACCTAACTGTAACTAGTCAACGCAGTAGTACAGTCAGCGGCAGATAAATCTAACTTTTGCTAGGAAACCTGTATGCAGGTGGGGTTTACTTTTCTCTGTAGCTGACCGTACCTACTCCAGGCGGCTTATGATTTTTTTAGATATAATTCGACATCAGGGTAAAAAAAAAATGTAAATGGTCATAGAGTTGCCTACCAGACCACTGTAACTAAGTGAGGAATGTTTCCATATTGTAACTAAAAAGTCCGGACTTTTATCGAAATGTCAAAGTTATTGTCAGGACTTTTCAAATTCCTAAATGGGAACCCTATGTATGTGCGACCATTTTCGTAATACCGATCGGCAATCATCGTTTTTCTACGACACACGAGTGACAAATATACTGTCAGTTACGAGAGCAAGCGTGATAGCCATACATCGGGGTTTTCGGTGCGGGAATGTTTGACATAAGCCAAAGAGTATTGAGTATTGGCTTAAAAAACAGCATTATTACTCTAGCACGTTTCTACCTAATGAATTTTATTTATTTGTTAGCCTAAAGTGTCCCACTGCTGGGCAAAGGCCTCCCTCTCGTCCTTCCACGCATCCCTGTCTTGTCCAGCCTCCTGCCAGTCCATTCTGAAACCTAATGAATAATTAATTGAAAAACATTAATAATTTATTTTGAAAATTGTGTAAACTACTAAAAAAAAACTACTGCAAGTTATTAATTAACGTTAATTTTATTATTACCTCATATAATTATAGTCTTGGTAGTGAAGCTAAAGTAGTACATTAGTTAAAATAAAATTGTATCATAGTGTGTAAACAATTCGCAGAGAGGTAGTTATTCATTAGGCGTAATATTATATTTTCTTAGATTATGATATATTCTATCTGATTATCGATACTGTTTCTTAAATCATTCCCTGAAAACCCCGACGTATGGTGATAGCAATAGCCAGCCGAAAGCTATTAAAATGCCGGGTATACTGTTTGTGTGTGTGTGCACTATGTTGATTACAGTACAGACAGTATAGGCCTAGATATAAATAACAAATTACTGATAATTTCACAAGCACGCGGAATCGATCGATTTATATAAATGATGTAACAATTATCTCCCTACGTACATTATATCACTTAATTGCATGTAATTTTGTTCAGTATATAAACAAAGGGACTTGGTGAATTCTTGGCTAAGGAAATTATTAAAAAAATATTTTAAACGTTTTAGATACTTTAATATAGCTTCATTATCAAATTATTACCCTTTCTACAAGCCTAGAATTTGGGACTAGGTCAATTGGAGAGAGATTGTCTCCTGGTATTTGTATATTTATACATTTTCCATTGTCCAGTGTCATTAGTTTCGTGACGTCGTGTAGTGCATGGATAATTTACGTATAACACGTAAACGTCGTCCTTTAAACTGCTCAACATTCAATTTTTTTTATGGCTATTGAAGACAAAAGAGCACACAGGCCACCTGATGGTAAGTGGAAACTGTGACCCATAGACATTCGCGTTCACAAGACTGCATTGCAATGCTAAGACTGCAAATGCGTTGCCAACCCTGAGGACTAAGATGGCATGCCTCTATGCTAAACCAAAACACAACAATGCGAACACTGCTGTTTGGCGGTAGATTAAGTGAGTGGACGGGTCGAAAGGAGCCGCCCTAGGTGTACTTTTTCGAGTCAAATCGGAGAAATACTGGAAAAGGGCCGAATCTTAAGTACCCGAAACCCACGTGCGTGCATGACTCGATGTATGAATGTGGAAGAAGCGAAATAAATTTGACAAGATCGTAGCAAATGGAAAGAAGTGGTCTCTGCCTACCCCTCTGGGAAACAGGCGTGATTTAATGTATGTACGTAGGTAAGGTTAGGATTGATTTATAAGTGATAGCAAAAAGTTAAGTCTTCAAAAAATTGCGTTCGGTATTATGAAAATTAGGAATTTCGATCAATCCGGAATTATGTAGTATACCCGCTTTAATTAGATAGCTGCATTATACGCAAGCCAAGCCACGATACCAAATAGTGTAGATCCAAAGGTCAACCGATTACGGAGTGAGAGGCAAAGGCAATGAATGGACGAGTGGAGTCAACGACCTCACTCTGCTTATATTGTTACAGAATATATCGCTCATTGAATACAAAACGGACACATTCCAAAATAATTTGCTCTTGCATTAAAAATTTTATACGAATACCTTCTAATTTTAAAATGCAACACCGACTCATTTTGGAATATGTCCGTTTTGTAATCAATGAACGATAATGGATACAACAACTTACGTCAAACTTATAGATTTTGTCGATTTACGAAAATGTGGCGTTGCGGGTGGTAGGACCTTGTGCAGGGTCCGTCCGGATCGCTACCACCGTCTTATCCATTAACCTACCGCCAAACAGCAGTGTTCGCATTGTTGTGTTCCGGTTTGGGGATAAAACAGCCGGTGAAATGACTAGCATAGAGGCATTCCATCTTAGTCCTCAGGGTTGGCAACGCATTTGCAGTCTTAGGATTGCATTGCAGTCTTGTGAATGCGAATGTCTATGGGTCACAGTTTCCACTTACCATCAGGCGGCCTGTGTGCTCGTTTGTCTTCTCCATGCCATAAAAAAAAGCTACCGTGAAACCATACAACTGCGCCAAATTTTCCTCAATACATTATACTGTCATTATACTGTCATATTTTTAGAATAATGTTATGAGCAAAATTAAACTATTGTTGTAGGCTAGAGCCATCATACTTCAGGATGATTTTACAGTAACTTATTATGCATATTTGCTGTACAGTCGAAGTCAAAAATATGTTTACACTTTAGTACCTTGTCTATTTAACGTCATATTTAAACTGTCATATGAAATTGACACACCGATTAAAGTGACAAGGTACTAAAGTGTAAACATATTTATGACTTCGAATGTACAAGTCTAAAGCTTAGTTTAGGACTAGGCTATAATTAAAATATATATAAGGTGCTAACAAATTAGTCACGGATATTTTAAGAGATAATACATTACATGAAAATAATTAACTTTTAACTGTAATTAAGGAAACTTTGTATATCATTTTAATGTTTTAATTTACCGAACAAAAATATAAATAATAATTAAACTTTAATTAATAACCCCTATTATGTACCTGTCAAGATGTTTAACACTGTTTGCCAAAAGTAGTTTTTCGTAAATGTCATTATGATTCGGCGGGAAAACTGTAGGTTATTAAATACTAGCGTTTGAAAGATAGTTTAAAGATGTTCTAGAATGTCTAAAGAGGTCTCATTTAATTATCTTATTAACAGGATGTTTTAACGTAGCAAATTTGTTTCCTAGTTATCTCCAAAAAAACATAAGAAAACCTACGATGTTTCATACTTAAATAATACTCCGAGAACCGAGTACTATCAGCTGTAAAAATATCCGTGACTAATTTGTTAGCACCTTATATACTAGGTGACACTTAAGACGTAATACAAAATGTCATTTCCCGAATCTACTCATGATTACAATCAACTATTAATATGGGACCAACTTCGAAAACGTAAACACAAAATCGACGTCTCCATACAAATTGTGAAACCAGCTGATTGCTTTTAGTATGGGAGATTCAAATTTTTTCTACCGATTTCGATATTAGTCCCATAGTAAAAGTTGATCGTACTGATGAGTACTTAGAGTCTTAGGTGTCACCCTGTATATAGTATTAACTCAGTAAATATAGGTCACGTGAGGGCTCTAATTCAGGTTAACTTAACCTAAACTATTATGGTGGTGGTATGACCTAGTGTTAGTTTTGTCCGGATCTCTACCACCATATTTTCCTCCAAGCAGGAGTGTTCGCGTGGAGTTCCATAGAGTTCCATAGACTTCGCGTAGAGTTGGGCATGCTATCTTAGTCCTCAGGGTTGGCAACGCATTTGCGGTCTGATAATTGCAGTCTGAAGATATGACATAATGAGAGCGATGTCTTTCGGAAAAGTATACTTGGAATGGCCCCAAAAATTTATAATAAAATACCGGCAAACATTGTAAGTAAAGAAAATATGTCGGATTTAAAAAAAACAACTATACAATTTTCTAGTACAAAAATGTTACTATAGCGTAAATGATTTTTTATCTAACTGAAACAATGTGAACTGTAAATGCATGCAGCATGCCATTGACTGTCTACAATTTGTATGCCTTACGGCACAGCAGCGCAGTGAAAGTGAAACAACCATAGAATAAGACTTGTATATTATGTACCCACCTGTGTTGAACAAATAAACATACTATGACTATGACTATAAGATCAGAGACCCCACTTATCTTTGAGTGGCCTGTAGTGTGGTTGCCAGGTTAGAATAGTGCCACTCCATGTCTTCCCGTGGAAGTCGTAAACGCCGACTAAGGAAATAAAGTCGTGTAGTACTGTTAGGCGATGGTCTTGCTACCTGTCACTAATACACTGGTAAACATCTTAGGCTTAGTATGCAAAATGTGGTTACAGAATTATTTAGACTTGTTGGAAATTCTGTAACTCTGCCCACCCCACTCTGGAAATAAAGGCGTGAGTTTATGTATGTATGTTCCCTGATATTAATTTTATGTTTGTTTCAGAGAGGGTCTGGAGCACAAGATAGTGAAGTTTAACGAGAACGGGACTATTTCCGCGATCCCCCGCCACCCCCTCACGTGGGTGGGGGAGCTCTCGGAGGGGAATAAGGAGGAGGATCTGCTGTTCCTCCCGAACATTGCTCTATTGGTGAGTTTAATTTGCAAGTGGTCCTTTTACTACACTGGAAATATAAATGATCGCTTCTAACATGATTATGATTATTGTGCATAAGTTTCTGACAAGACTTGATTCAAAAAAATCAAAATCATAATGCGTTTATTTGCTGGAATATACACTCAGGGGCAAAAATAACGGGTCAGAGTGCGTTTTTCATACAAACGAGGCTATTTCGAATCCTTGGTTCCTAGCCAGCGGTTGTTTTGAGTGAGGTTTAATGGTGGATACACCAAGGTTCAATAGAGGAGGTCAAAAGTTCTTAAGATACCTAACTGATCGCACAATCAGTTGACACCACAGCAAGAGAGTTTGAGTCAGCATTTGGATTTCCTTACATTTTATGGTCATTTTAGATGTTTTTTTGAACATGCACAATTCCGGCGTTAGCCGCAGATTCAATCAGTTGGGTGTCCTAGGCACTCTGGACGTCCTGTATCGATGCTCGGGGTATCCATCATCAGATTTCACTACAAGCATCCCCTGGCGAGGAACCAAGGCTTCGAAATAGCCTCGTTTGTATGAAAAACGCACTCTGTCCCGTTATTTTTGCCCCTGAGTGTAGTTATAAAGGTGTTACATGTTTAAGGTACAGTGTATCCAGCCCGCATGCAGGCGTGCAAAATGTTCATAATAACATGAATTTATAACGTCAAAAATTATACAATATAAAATTAAAATAAAATGTCAACTTAATTCCTATCATGCTCGAGGTACATCTTAACACTATAAAAACAGTTGTCCAGAAGCCATCTTGAGAGCGAGCGCTTAAAATCGTTACCTTCTAAAGATTTAAGGTAAATGGGTAGTTTGTTAAATATAACAATGCACATAAAAGATAAAAAGATAAAAGATGTTTATTCAGTAAGTAGGCCGCACGGGCACTTTTACACGTCAAAAATCTACCAGCGCTTCGCAAGAGACCACTGCTGAGAAGAAGCGCCGCAAGAAACTCAACAGTTAGTCGTTTTTTAAATATACAATTATAAAACTTAACCTAGCATTATATAAAACAATGAATATAACATACGATAAGAAATAAATGTATTCACGCGTAGTTGAGCAGGAAAATGTGTCAAAACTCTGAATTTTTCATATTGAAAACATTTCTTTTATAAATGCACTTGCGAGTTGGAGGTTTATATAACAGGTTTATAATCTTTCTATTCTATCATCTTTTATAATCTATCAGGTTCATAACAGGTTCAACTAAGATGTTAGTTGAATCGCTAAAGAACATGTTTTTTCTTACTATCAGTTTTGTTTGATGTACCTAATATCTTAAATATTATATTCATTTCAAGTCAATTAAGAGAATGCCTCTCTAAGTAGGCTCACCTTTTTTTGACTGTAGACTGTTGCAGCTTCATACTATCATAGCACTTCTCGACATATAGATGTGCCTTTTTTCCATAAAACGGCAGTATAGTAAACATAATTTATGTTTAACGTAGCTGTGAAAACTTGCATGGCCGTTCAAAGTAGCCATTAATGTATGCATGGTAGGTTCTCGATCATACAAGTAACCTTTGGGCGCATGTTGCGTTGCAAAACATGTTATTTGGATGGAAGATGCTACTTAATAATAATAATAATATCAGGGGACTATGTCACACCAATTGACCTAGTCCCAAACTAAGCTCTAGGCTTGTACTATGGGTACTAGAGAATGATATAAATACTTATATAGAGAAATATATAAAATACATAGAAAACAACCATGACTCAGGAACAAATATTTACGCTCATCTCACAAATATCTGCCCTTACCGGGATTTGAACCCAGGACCTCTAGCTTCGTAGGCAGGGTCACTACCAACTAGGCTATCGTGTCGTCAACTTAAGGGTTAATGTTGCATTTGGTAATCATAGCGTTCATTATACTTTAAAATACTTATTTTGGATATTACGGTAATATCAGGGTACCTAGTGATTCTGTAAACAACGCCGGTCGTGCGGGCTGTCGAGTGAATCCAAGCGGCGAGATAAAGTAGTCCCGTCAGTGCGAACAAAACATATTGTAGCGCGTGCATTTTCAATTAAGCAGCCTTATACGTTCGACCCATCGTGCTGCTTAATTGAAAATGCACGCGCTACAATGTGTTTTGTTCGCACTGACGGGACTACTTAATCTCGCCGCTTGGTATCACTCGACAGTCCGCACGACCGGCGTTGTTTACAGAATCACCACCCAGGGGATAATCTCAATTTAATTTGAGCTTTAGGAAAGTTTTTTTTATGTAACTCGAGCGCTCAGACTGTCTAACGGTAAGTGTGATCTGAGACAAGACATTTGATTTCTCAAGACTGCAATCCTAAGACTGCAATTGCGTTGCCAACCCTGAGGACTAAGATGGAAAGCCTCTATGCTAGTTATTTCACTGGTTGTCTTATATCCACACCGGAACACAAGAATGCGAACACTGCGGCTTGGCGGTTGATGGATAAAAGTCTACAACCACTATTGGTATTACATAACGACAAACAGCCGAGTTGGTAGTGACAGCCTGCGACGTTAGCGGTCCCCGGTTCGATTCACGGTAAAGACAAACGGACACGGTATATTGTGTGATGAGCTCAAGTATTTGTTCCCAAGTTTTTAATGTTTCCTATGAAATGTATTAACGTTTACATATCCCAATTTTTTTCACGTATATGCAAACCAAAAGTTTCGTTTTGGACTAGATCAAAGGGGTTTGGGTAAAAGTGTTGTCATTTGTAAAAGTCATACATTTTCAAGGTGAGCGGCCATTAGTAAAAGTGGTAAATTATGATAGAATAATTCAAAATAAACATGTTTTGTTATGTAATGTAATAACTCTTAAGTGCATCGAAGCCGAGATATTTAATATTCTTACCTAGGCTTACTTTTAGTACCAAAAACTAAAATCTTAAATATCTCGGCTCCGATATTATTAAACGCCTTAAAGTAGGTATATAAATCTATGTGTATTTCGAAGTCCTCTAAATAACTATGTAAACATCATCATAGGCCACTGAAAAAAAAATGACAATAAGTATTCATCAAACAAATTTACCCAATGCCCTTTGTGTGAGACGGTCTGATATTTTTATATACTTAAGTATTTATTTAGTTGAAAACTTGCCACTAACCTTAAAAACCTTATTTATTTATCTCAATAAAACTAGGTCGAAACACAATTAACTATGGCAAGGCTAATATAGCACTATGTCATGTTTAACATGTATTAAAATTACTATAACATGGAAAAATAGGAGCGTATGTATACATATTTATTATTTATTGGCGTTTTTATGGCAATAAACTATATTAACATACTTACGTGTTATACTAACGACTGCATTTAAGAAGGGTTCGATAAATAGGTACAAGGTTATATAATTTATTAATAGAATCAATAATATTATTTTAAAATTCCAAAATCATAACCACTTACACGTGGATATGCTAATTGCAAACAGTTTAGAATCTACACATAGTAAACTTCAAACTAAATAAAATAACAGTTACATTCACATACATACCTTCACGCCTGTCTCCCAATGGGGTATGCAGAGACTATGGAACGCCAGCACCGGTCTAAACATACAACCTTCGCTTCCTCTACATTCATCAATCTGTTCATGCACGTACGTCGGTTTCGGGTGCTTTTGATGTGGCCCTTACCCAGTACATCGCGAATCTGATCACCGTACTTCCGTCCAGGACGTCCCCTACCGACATCTCCGCTAACTCTCACTCGCCATATCTCTTTCGTTACTCTACTTTCATCCTTCTTTTGTAAATGACCAAACCATCTTAGCATACCCTTTTCGATTTTAGTCACTACATCTTCTTTAAATCCACATCGTTCTCGAACCTCGCTATTTCTTACTCTATATATCATCCTAACTCCACACATACTTCTTAGAGCTCTCACTTCAACTGCATTAATCCTACTTTCGTTCTTCTTCTGCCATACGCAAGATCTAGATCAAGAAAGAAAAAACGGTCAATTTCATTAAAATGACAAGGGTCTTAGCATGTTTAACATTCAACAAAGCTGATTCGTGTAATAATTGGTTGAGAAAAATCCTTTTTTTGATAGCTATAAAAATAACCAAGATTTAATACAGCACAGATTGGTTCCTGTTCCTATTCCTTTTTAAAAAAGGGGTTTATTTTAATTATTATAAAAAACTAACCTAGGTTAGGTTATGTACACAATAGACGTCGATTAAATTCTGCAATGTCAGGCTAAAAGAGTGATTTCATGCAAAATGACACATTATGCGAAAAAAAAAACTGTACAAGCAAAGTCAGTCTGCTCGTTTAGGTTTAGTTACATTACTTAAAAAAATGGTTGACTCTACAATGCTTTTACTTTTCAGAGCATAGCAGACGTGGTAGCGAAGCAATCGTTCGTCACCCGCTTTGGTCTGAACAACCTCATTACCCTGGGTGATATACAACCGCTGGTGATGATGACGGCCAAGGAGTTCATGATGGGGTACAAGTCCAACCTGATGACGCTGGGGAACACGTTCATGCCTGGATGGATCCATTTTGATAAGCTTGGGCTCATCGATAGGGTGAGTGGAGAATGTTAAAAGTGGTTGTACGTTATTTTACAGACTGAAGTTGTTTAGAATTTCATTTCATAGAAATTTTTTCTCGTATTATCATTTCATAGAATAATCAATATGTAGAATAATTACTTTGAAGACTTTTAAATCATCGTTTTTTATTTTAAATAAAATTCAATGTTTCTTTTTTCATATCATAGAATAGCAAATTAAATATTCTTTGTTCTCATATTATTTATTTAAAATATAACTTAATAACAATAAAATCAACTTATAGAGTAGGGTGCAGTTTGTGAAGGTGTGTGAAATGAAACGTTTGAAAAAAAGCATACGATTTTAATTTGCAGTCAAATGGTATCGCATAGCTTATTCAAGAGATATAAAAAAAATAACCTCGAAGGCTAAGGCGGGAGCTTGCTTCGCTTCGCTCCCGCCATAGCCTTCTAACCTAACCTATTCAAGTCGGTTCTGCCCAGAGAGGTCTTGCTCGCTCGCTTCGCTCGCTCGCTCACTCATATTTATATCATAATATAGTATTTATCTTATAACCCAACCTTCTAAAAAATGCACTGACCAAACAATATTCGTTGAAAAATAATTATATTGTTTGATAAGTATGTGTAATGAAAAAATAAAATTACAAAATTCATTGAATTGATTTTCTGTCGAATTTGTTTCTTTCAAGTAAATAGTTAAAAAAAAAATATATACGAAGCAAAAATACAAGGACCAAATAGTATATGAAACATTTTCTGTGAAACAAAATTCTGTAATTTTTCAGTCTGTAAAACAAGGGGACACCGTTAAAAGTACTTGATAGATACAGTATCTAATAAATGTTAAGCACTTTAGTGCACTGTCATCATAAACTTCAAACTGAACATCATGTGACAAGTATAACAATAACAATGACAGTCACAATGATTTTCTGACTGTGTCGCAATCACTTTCTGTCACTGCGATATGGCGTGGTTGAGGTACGTGTGAAACAAGCCTTAAATATATTATACATGCGACGCGCTGGCCTAGTTGGTAGTGACCCTGCCTACGAAGCTAGCGGTCCTGGGTTCAATACCCGGTAAGGGCAGATATTAGTGCGATGAGCGCGAATATTTGTTCCTGAGTCACGGATGTTTTCTATATATTTAAGTATATATTTCTCTATATAAGTATTTATCCATAATACAAGCCTTGAGCTTAGTTTGGGACTAGGTCAATTGGTGTGACATTGTCTCCTGATATTTATTAATTTTTATACTTAACCTAAACCGCTTTACGCAGATGTACGACTTCGAAGGTGACTTCGAAACCATCTACTCCGGCGAAGACGACATGAGAAACTCTGGCCTGATCGACACGTACCGGGGCTCCCCTGACCTGCCCCAGTGGCCAGAGACCCACTGCTCCAACGTGAGGGGAGCCTCCGACGGTACCAAGTTCCGTGGAGGGGTCACGAGAAACGAGTCACTCTTATTCTTCCGCAAGAGTCTTTGTCGCGCTGCACCTTTGGTAAGTCTTCATCATATCACTGCCCTCATAAGCCAAAAGGCGATATCTCAAACTCAAAAGCCAAAGCAAATACAACACTTTCCTATTAGCAATAAGGTTGCACTTGCTACAGGAGTTTTGTCAGAGATACCGCCATTTGTCAAAATAACAATAACTTTATATTCCTCAGATCCCAGTGAAAGAAGGCGTAAAGAGCGGACTTAAGGCTTACATGTACACGTTTCCGGAACATCTGTTTGACAACGGGAAACATATTCCAGAGAACAAGTGCTTCTGCAGAAATGGTAAGTTGTTCGTTGATGAAATAATTTTTGTTTCCAAAGGGAAACACAAATACATAGAGCATCTATTGAACCATTACTACAATTCGAAAATTCAAGATAATTAAGACAATCGCGTAACTATCAAAAACATACATACCTACATATACATACATATTTAGTTCTGGGCGGTAACGTTTCTCATCCACTAAATCAAGTCCTATTTCCACGATTTATGAATGTATTGTAGTTTGCTTCTATCTTGGAAAGGAAAATGACTTAGGTTTTTATAACAACTATATCATATTCCAAATCGTAATAATCGGACTAGAGTTTCGGGGAAATAAACTTCATAGAATTTTGGACGAAAAGTTTAGTGTCACAAAATATTTGGAAAATTCTGTTGAAAATATTTTGAATGCCGATCCTATCAGCCTACATTTAACTTAATTAAATCCACTGCAGGGCGTGGCAAAAAAAATCAAAGTACAAATTTATCTTTAGTCCTGAATCCTGAGCTCGGAAGCCCTGTATTACAGGACCCAGTAGTATACAATTTTAAAGTAACGCTTAAGACGAGTAAAATAAATGACTGTGTACCTGATATTTATTAATAGCAAAGTTCATAACTTGAGAATTTACAATAATTTTAGACATCGTTCATTAAATACAAAACGGACACATTCCAAAATGGGTCAGTGTTGCATTTTAAAATTAGAAGCGGTTCATATAAGGTTTTTAATGCAAGAGCGAATTATTTTGGAATGTGTCCGTTTTGTATTCAATAAGCGACATGAGTGGATGAAAAGGCTGTGTTATTTTGTTGAAGTGAAATAATTGAAGGTGTTAAACCACAAATTACCTTCAACGTGTTCAATACATACCCTTTCTTGTCTTCAACCCGTAAAAGGACGTGCCTATGAAGAATATCATCATTCATCGTCATCATCAACATATTTTTTGACCTTTACACATCCATTACCGGATGGATATGTAGGATTTTTTTTAACCCACTACAATTTCGTAGGCTAATCATCATTCACTGAAGTCCTGTCATCTGGATGGTGGATTAATTTCCTTTTTATTCCAAACCTTTTCTTCACACACCCTTAAATTATTTTTGAAGCGTTTACACTTTCCTTTTCCACAGGTAAATGCCTACCTGAAGGTTTGATCGACGTCACTGACTGCTACTACGGGTTTCCCATTGCACTCTCCTACCCTCATTTCTACAAGGGAGATGATGTTCTCTTCAGCAAAGTTGAGGGGTTACATCCAGAGAAAGAAGAACACGAGACTCGGTGAGTGATTCTGTCATAGATTCCACATAATAAGAGCTATATCATGCTTTTTCTCAATTTACAATAGCAACTTACAATCAATTTTCATTAATTTTTCCTTTGTCGTTGGTATAGTTGACGAAATATAATCTGCACCGGTTTGACGTAGCGCTTTTAAGACCAATCTGTGCAATTTATATTTCGTCAACTAAGTATATCGTTAAACTTAAATTCATCTTGTACAGTACAAAAATATTTATTGAACGAATCCTCTCATAAATATGTTACGAAGTTATTATCACACTGGAATAAGTTGCATTGGGATACATTTTTGAGATGTTGCGTTCTCCAATATCTGTACACTTGACTGTGCTCTTTACTTGCATTGTTACTGTCAAATTCAAATTCAATCACAGTTTTTCAACATTATTCATTTGTTCTACAGGTTCTGGATTCAACCTGACTCCGGTCTCCCGCTCGACGTCAGTGCGAAGATCCAAATCAACATGGCTCTCGGAGACATCAGCTTGATCAACAACGCTGGAAAATTCGCCAACATGTATCTGCCGATGTTGTGGTTCGATATTGTAAGTATCATGATTATTAATATCGTATATTTCATTAATTTTCTTAATTTTCTTTGTATTATTTACCAGTTCTTAAGATTTTATTCTTATATGTTAACTATCAAGACCAGCCAATCATTCCTTGTTATGGTTTACTTAATCATTTCTTATGGTAATGATAAATAAAAGTTAATAGTTGCCACATTCTTAAATCACAGTTGATCTTTTTTATTAATGTGAAACTTATTTCTCTTTCAGAGGATGTACTCTCTTCCAAAATCTCTGGAAGACCGCTTCAATCTGTACCTGAACATCCTACCATTTGTCGAACAAGGCGCTATCTACTTACTCTTTCCCACCGGCGCTATTTTCATTCTCCTCTCCATCTACCGTCTCGCTTTCAAGCTCATGTTCAAAACATTTGACGGTAAAAAGAAACAAAGAAACTTCATCATCGGAACTAACCAAATGAAGGATTGCAGAAAGAGCCATAGAGATATCTATGTCCCTTGTGAAATTGCTCTAAACGATACTGAATCAGATAATTCTGATCCTCAATTTGATGAGGAAAGAAGGCCATCATTCTTCAAAACTCACAGCGAAAGATTAAAGGAACTTAGCCATAGACTTAGTGATAAAGTTTATGATTCAGTCGGTAGTGTTAAAGACAGAGTCAACGACATTATTCATGTGCAAAAGATTTTCAGCGACAGACGGGACTCTTTGATAAACAAAGATGATTCGTTGACCAATGATGGGTTCAAAAGTGATTCAGGTGATGATGAAAGAGTAGGTCCTTATGAAGCGGTAAGACAATCAGACAGTGAAGACGATTGTAGGTACTTAGAAGTTGTAGATGATGGCAGTGGTTTTGATGAACCAGTAGATACCTATCGTGGTTCAAGGAGAGGCTCTACTTTGAAAGCGATGGACGAAAGAACTGAAGAGGTCATAGTGAATTTATCAGATTGATATATCGAATAAGTCCGCATTGAAAATTCGCTACTTCATGTCGTCTACATAGAAATGATGTCGCGTTAGGGAGGACTCCAATATGAAACCCAGCATGGGTTGTGCAAGGATGAAAAACGAAAAGAAGAAATGGTCGAAAGTTCTAGAACCCTTTGTCGTACTGATAACGGGTGCAATAAGAAGAAAGTTAATTGAAGATAGCCTGTTGAATTGCCATTACCTACATTAAGTAATGTATCAACGTCAAAACAATGTTCCAAGCTTCTTAGGTAGTATAGCTCCATATTGTTTCGGACTAGAGATAAATTTATTCTTTGTCGGTTTCTTTTCATTTAAATATTTTCTGTTTATTTTCCCTTAGACAAAAAAAAAATCCATTTTTCTTCAACTAGAAATACTCCATCTAAGATATTTTCAAGCCTCTATTCTTTCAAGTCCAGTCTTTTAATTCTGATAAGGTCAGTTCTAACTAGATTCAACAATGCAAGAAGTGCATCATTATGCTGCCCTCCTAAATAAAAAGGACGCATGCGCAATTTGATAGTCAAAGCAAATTGAACCCTATATCTTAGGAATTAAGGTCACTGATACATTCGCGCTTTTATGAGACATACCCCTTTTTTTCTAATGAGGGCAGTGTGGTAGTCGCAATTGTTTGTCTTTTTCTAACTAGCTAGTATGGGTTTTGATGAAAAATCAAAGTTCAAAGTTGGATTAGCCCTATCTCTTTTTTACAAACGCATAATAAGTTTAGAGTGAAAAGTCTCGTTTTTTTTTTTAAATCAGCTAGTTAAAAAAAGACAAACGCTACAATAAGTTCCTAAAAGATATTTTTATAACTGCATCAAAATATTCACGTTTTTTTACTATTTGTAAACTGGATCATACGAATAAATACTGGTTTTTATTCTGCAAGTATAATGTATGTAAAGTTTTCTCATTAATTGTGTCCAATTTTTTTATGGACAAAATCAAGTTTAAAAAGTAAGCTAAGCCATTATAAGTTTTTGGTGAAAATAAATTGATTTCTTTGATATCCTCTCCTTTTTTATTATATCAAAGAAAATTACGCGTAAAGTGAAAGTAGTCTTGCCATAAATATTTTTATTAATGGTGCGATATAAGATTTAAAAAAGTTCATAATTTGTGAGTTTAAATGACTGCTCGGCTCAATAGTATCCCGATATGTATTTTTTTGTAACTTTTGTAACGTTTTTAAGATCTCAAGTAAGAACTTGCCGGCAAATTAAGTTTGTAAAAAACGTATATTTTAATGAATTGTTTTGTTTTATTTATATAGTAGGTATGTGTATTTTTACAAAATTGTCACGAATTTTAATATTTTACAAATAAATAGTGATACTAGGTAAATATAAAATGTAATCTAAAAAATAACATTCCGCGGGTAACATGCTCAATTGCTCATATTATTGTATAATTTACTTTTAGAAATTTTTATTACTACTTAAATTGTATTTTATCCAGTGACATTTCAGAGAAAAAACATTGTTTTGTTTTTGTGGCGTTATGTCGTGTTTTTTTCGTAAGAGGCCAACATAATATTGTTTTTTTTTATTGAGATACAGGCAACTTAGGGAAAACAAAATAATACTTTTTTCACTTAATTTACTTTCCGAATTATTGGTCAAAATGGATATAAGTGTAAATATATCTTAAGAAACCTAGTGTGTAATATTTTTAGGATAAAAATCACAAGACTATATTAGATTTAGTTATTTCGCAAGTATTAAGTATTTTCGACTTTATATGATAAGGTAAATATTTCAAAGCACAAAATCAAATGTATAATTGAAGTTCCGAAGGTATCACAAAGTTTTTAAAGAAAAAATCGAAGCAGAATTATTGATTTTTGTATACTTGTACTTTTTTTTCTCACAAATTTAATAAATAAATAAAAACAGGAATACAAAAAAGTACTGGAAAAGTTTATTAAGAAAGCATTTTCTCTTAGTTTTTACGTTGTAAATATAGCATAAGGGTGATTGTACATTGATATATTTCAAGCACAAATGTGTTTTATGTATATTTCAAGCATTATGCACATTGTGTTATAAAATGTTGATATTTTTAAGTCTCATAGGTTTTGCGCAAGTGTGCGTTTTGAGAATTTTGTAAAACTGGTAATCGGTGGAATATTTTTCATTATTTGAAAAATAAAGCAATGATAAAAGAAACCGTGTTTGATTTATTTTCTTTTTAACAGACTTAGAAAAGGAGATCTCACTTCGTGTCTTATCAACCGAATTGGTTAAATATTTTGCATTTGTTGTATGCGTTTTATTTTTTTAATCAAAATCCAGTGAGGAATCTCCTCAAATATTACACCAAACACATAAGTATTTAGTAATTTTGGTATTTTCAGTAACAAGTCAAGCATTTGTATTCAGACGGAAACATTTGGTGAAATGGATGATTAAGAAGACCACAAATGGCCATTGGTACTTCTTCATGATACTTATTATAATGGTTAATGTGTACAGTCACGAGATTAAAGGGGTTTGGGTAAAAGTGTTGTCATTTGTAAAAGTCATACATTTTCAAGGTGAGCGGCCTTTAGTAAAAGTCGTAAATTATGATAGAATAATTCAAAATAAACATGTTTTGTTATGTAATGTAATACTCTTAAGTGCATCGGAGCCGAGATATTTAATATTCTTTCCTGGGCGTACTTTTGCTACCAAAAAATGATCACTTAAATCTTAAATATCTCGGCTCCGATATTATTAAACGCCATAAATTATATAAGTCTATCTATGTGTATTTCGAGGTCCACTAAATAACTATGTAAAAATCATCAGTGGTCGCTGAAAAAAAAAACCAATATTCTTCAAACAAATTTACTCAATGCCCTTTGGTATCCTTTGGGATTCCTACAACAATAAGGCTGAGTTTCCTAAAAGTTACAAATGACTTGACATCCCTAATGACATTGACGACTTACACACAAGGATATTTTCCTGGAAATGGGTCCCTAATTAACGCTCGTGACCGTATTAATTTATTATCTTTTTAATTTTCTAGGAAGGTATTAATAGTGATATTTCCGTCTTATTAATAAAGACATCCTTTATAGCTTCCTAATCCTAACCAAATCTTATAAATCTGAGAGTCTGTCTTTTTATTCATCTGCGTGGTTCACGGTTTAAGACTGCGCCGAGCGTACGCCGGATGTACAGTGGCGCCCTCATTACTTTTATTGGGTTTTCTAATTAACTAAATAATTTCCTTGGACCCAAACAAAATGTGTTTGTAGCGCAAGTATAAACACAATTTATGGGATACGTAACAAACTTTAATAACAATTCACCTTCGAGTTATTAACTTAACGAAAAAAGTGGCCACCTTTTCCCGTTAAGCTGACTACTCAAAGGGTACCTAATTGTTATTAAAGTTTGTTACGTATCCCATAAATTGTGTTATTAACTTAACGAAAAAAAGTGGCCACTTTTTCCCGTTAAGCTGACTACTCAAAGGGTAATTGTTATTAAAGTTTGTTACGTATCCCATAAATTGTGTTATTAACTTAACGAAAAAAAGTGGCCACCTTTTCCCGTTAAGCTGACTACTCAAAGGGTAATTGTTATTAAAGTTTGTTACGTATCCCATAAATTGTGTTTATACTTGCGCTACAAACACATTTTGTTTGGGTCCAAGGAAATTCTTTAGTTAATTAGAAAACCCAATAAAAGTAATGAGGGCGCCACTGGACGCTCGTCGTTTGCTCGGCGCAGTCTTAACTTCTCAACTGATTTATATAGAATTTCGTACAGAGATATTTTATAGACTGGTGAATGCGGTCCTTTTATCTTACAATATCATACAGTTTCTGAGGAAATGCTGATTAACAATTTTTGGATGGGCAAAGCAGAGAGCAAAAGCTTGTTGTAGAATAAAACAAACTAATACAAGGACGTTTTTATTATGAAAAATAAACTGTTAAAAACTTAAAAAAACACTTCACAACTGGGCAACCGGATAATATAAAAATTGTATAATTAGAAAGATTCTTGGTTCTTATCCTAATTGCTGCAACATAATAATATTGTATTAAGAGTTTGTCTATCAATCTATCACAGCTTACGAATGACAGGATTTAAAAATATACACGGTGATTTTGTATCGGTGATCAGGAGTTGAAAATTATTAATAAGCAACAAAAATGGAATTTAATGGTTGATGTCTCAAACAATTAACTCACTGATTAATTTATTTAAGTTGATGATATTGTTAAAACCAATCACCACTGGATACATGGACATCCTACATTAATTATTGAAGTGAAGTAGATACGTCAAGTGCCATCGCTTTGGCGGGAAATTTGACAGATATTACGCCAATGAACTTATCAGTTAAGTGTTGTTAACTCATAGACTAAACAATTAGTAGGGTGACAATTAATTTCAATTAAAAATTAGTTTCAAAATATATTTTTTACATAAAACAATAAGTTTTGTTTCATGTAACTGCGACTTAAACGTGATCGCCATTAATAACTGAATTAGAAAAATTGGTTCCTGATCACCAAAAAAAATCACCGTGTATAAGTACATAGTTAAGGACTAAAATTAAGAAATGGTAACATTAGTTAATGTTGGTGACGTAACGGACTTTTCAAACAAACGGTGATATTTCAGATGAGGGCGAGGATTTAATCTGCTTCGTTTATTGAATTTGAGATAAAACGCTTAACCTATCGGCGTATGAGACACTGTATTGTTTGCTATAGATTTAGGAATTGACGTTTATAAGTCAAGTTAAAAATAATTTGAACGAGGGCAGTATATAAATGTACGGCAATTTTTTGTGACACAACCGACTGAAGTTACTACTTCTTAATTTTAGTCTTTATCTACTACTACTGTTACAATTTCAAAAGTTATCAGATATCACCTCTAAAACAAACTCATATAGTCTCAATTCTACGTTAAATATAAAATTTCTAATTTGTGTTTGTTATAAATTAATGAGTATGCAATTATATTATTTCTTGTAACGACGCCGCAACGTGTTGGGCGAAGTTGGTATTGACTAGCCACCAGAACATGTAGCCGAAGAAGGTGCATTTCACTAACAGATCCAAGAATATCATCCTGAAAAAAAAAAGAATATCTTATCTTATCTTATCTTACAGATGGGCTCTTTCAGATACACATCGACCCCTTCAGAATCTTTTGTGCATACCCTCTTACACAGTCAGCTGTTCGAATGTGCAGGTTTCCTCACGATATTTCTCAAGACTGTACATTCCTATTCTATAAATATTGTTTTTGAATTTCTGTGTTTTGTACAATGAAGAGTTTACATACATACACACATACAATCCTAAGACTGCGAATGCCTCGGCGAGCGCCGAACACAAAGAATTTCGTTCATTGACCCACCAACATTCGCGCATGATATTGCCGTCGCGCTCGCATAGCCGCATTGATCGCCGGCTTCAAGGATTTTAAACCTTTTCCCTATAGTAATACGGCGCCCTACAATAAATGTCAATGAACTAAATTCTTCGTCGTCGGTTTCCGCGCTATAGACAATTCAAATCGATATTGACGACGCGCTGGCCTAGTTGGTAGTGACCCTGCTTACGAAGCTAGCGGTCCTGGGTTCAAATCCCGGTAAGGGCAGATATTAGTGTGATGAGCGCGAATGTTTGTTCCTGAGTCATTGATGTTTTCTATTATATTTAAGTATATATTTCTCGATATAAGTATTTATATCGTTGTTTAGTACCCATAATACAAGCCTTGAGCTTAGTTTGGGACTAGGTCAATTGGTGTGACATTGTCCCCTGATATTTTTTTTTTTTATTTTAATTCACCGGTTGTCTTAAAAATGCTTAAATAGTTACCTTTGGTAATGCGCCTTGGCCTTCGGTAAATCCTCATCCTTCTCTTTCAACAGATACTTTCTCCCTCCCACAATGCACTGCGTGAAGTACTCGTATTTGTCAACGTTCTCGACATCGTAGTAGAACTGTTCTTTGTCTTCTTTCTTTATCTTAGATCGGAGCAGGACGAAGTTATGGTTTGAGAACGTCCATTGCTTGGTGATGTAGTAAAGAAGGGCTAAGTTCGCTATGTAGATTCTTCTTTGGACTTTTACTAGCCTGAAATAAAAACTTATCTTAATTCTTTTTTTTTTCTATCACACGACTTCCCTGACCTTTGTTTAGTAATAATAGTAATGATAGTAATGAGGGCGCCACTGGACGCTTAAAGCAGTCTTCAAGTTCTGATGTTGAAATAAAGGTGTGCAATATTATAAACCTGTCACAAGAACTCCTTAGAGTCTTTTGTAAAGTTTTAGACCCTGTTTCTATGATGCTAATGATGCTATTTTCGAACTTACATTGGCTTTTTACCCAGAGCCCACAGCAACGTGTCAATCAGAACTGCCGGCAAAAGATGAAGGAACAGAACCTGAAAAATATTAAAAAAAGATAAAATATATTTGTTCGGTAAGTAGGCCGCACGGGCGCTTTTACACGTCAAGAATCTACCAGCGCTTCCCAAGAGGAGACCACTACTGAGAAGAAACGCCGCAAGAAACTCAGCTGTCAGTAATGTTTAACCATATTTAATTAATACTAGCATCTTTCACACAGTCCACCCATCGTTTCTTTGGTCTTCCCCTCCTCTTATAGCCATCCATATTCATACTCAAAACTTTCCTGACGACATTTTCCTCATACCATGCCAACCGTTTTCCTCACAACTTTTCAGTCACCGGTGTCACTTTCAGACTTCCTCTTATATACTCATTCCTTATTCTATCCATTCGCGTAACACGACACATCCCTCTTACCATTCTCATTTCAGCTGCATGCAATTGCTTTTCATTCATTCCTTATTCTTTCATTCATTCATTCATTCAGTAGTCTAGTATGTACCTTAATGTAGTGCAAGGTCTTGGAGGTGGTGAGGGAGCCCCCTACGCTCCAGAGGCAGCTGTTCAGGGGGAACTCCGGCGCAAGCTTCCGGCCTGTCTCCACCAGGTCCCCCATCGTGATGTTGTTCAACTTGCCGGCGCACGAGTTGTAGATCTCTATGTCGTCGGACGGCTCGAGACTGGAAGGTATGGTATGTATATGGACGGTATGTAAATGGACGGTATGTATATGGACGGTATGTATATGGACGGTATACTGGAAGGTATGTATGTAAACACGTTGACCAAAACACAGAAATTCAAATACAGGTTGCCTCTGACCTTGGGGGTTTAAATGCATGTGTCGTTTCTACTCACGGAACTTATAAACGTGATCCAATTCTCCATTTTCCTTTAGCCCTCGTACCAAGGAGATTTTGATAATATGGCCATGATTGAATACACTTTTACAATTAGACTTTAACACCAATTAGTTATCTAAACTTAAGTAATTGTTTAATGTTGCAGAACAAAAGTAGTTCAGTTTAGCGAGTAGAGTCGATCGTTGCATTGCATTCAAAGCCCCAAGGTCAGAGGCATCCAGTTCTGCACGATATTTACAGAATAGGAATGTACAAAGCAAACTTATCCGTGTATTAATGGGGTATATTACTTTTATGTATTTATTTCACCTTTATTTCACAAAAATAAGTACAATGGCGGACCTAAGGCCTAATGGCATTCTCTACCAGTCGACCAAATAACTAAACAGAAATTTACATTGTGGGTGCACAGGAGCATTCGCTTGAAAAAAAGAATATCCATTCAACAAGGAATAGCCCTCGGTATAACGCCGCATTTTTAGCTTTTGTAAATATTTTACTTTCAGTTTAATTTATTAAATTTTGATTTGTTCTTTCAGTCTCTGAACTAGACAAAAGACAGACGGACATGGCGAAACTATAAGGGTTCCTTGTTTGACATTAGAAGCCTATATAAATGGCATGCTGATAGTTGTTGTCATGGATTAACACAACGTTGAATGATGTCTTGGACAGTCAATGATAACCTGTAAAACTAATACATCTTACGGTTTCGTCCCCCTTGCCCAAGCAGCTGTTATAATGTTCTTGATGGATACATCCACAGGAATATAGTCTGCTATGAGGTCTGGGTCTGTGTATAAACTGCGCATGATCCCTGAAAAAATACTTACATTTAGAAAGAAAGAAAAACAGAAAAATTCACTACACACACAAGACGCCTCTGATTTTGAACTGGGTAACGTTCTTCATCAGTTTTTTTTCGGAACTTACAACTTATCGCAACTAAAAATACCACATGCCATGAATTAAATAATTATTGATAACACAAATAACTAAATAAAGTACTTTCAATGTCACATACCTTTGCCACAAGCTACTAGAATGCCAACAGGTCCATTGAAATTCTCGATCCATCCTGGCATTGGCTCTTTAACGCTAGAAATCACTGGAATAAAGAATAAAAATGTGTTTGTGCATTCGCATTATTATTAATTAATATAGAGACTGATCTCCAACCCCTCAAGGTTATTCCTATGGTTAAATAAACGATGATACTGATGACGGAAGTCAATCAAAATTTTAACAGTACCTATGTATAAACGTAAAAGAAGATTGACAAAAGAGATTTACAGAGCGAAAGTGAGTGGGTCGAAAAGGCGTACTTCTTTAAACCAAATCGGAGAAATACTGGAAAAGGGCCGAATTTAAGTACCCGGAACCGACGTGCGTGCGTGACTCGATGTACCTATGAATGTGGAAGAAGCGAAAATTTTTTTATCAAGATCGTAGCAAATGGAAAGAAGTTGTCTCTGCCTACCCCTCTGGGACACAGGCGTGATTGTATGTATATATAGCAAAGGATTTTTAAATCTCAACCAGTCACTGAAATTCTCTCGGCTATTATTATATCAAATACGAGTACCCACTAGCTAACGAGATCACTGCGGGACTAAGTTTCCATTATATTATGTAACTAATCAACGGTAAAATAAAAATAAATGTCCCTGATACTCACCGATGGAAGGTCGTATGATGACGGCCGGCAGCTTCCCCCGCTGTTCGTAGACAACATGCTCTGCCAACTGCTTCGTGAATGTGTACGTGTTTGGTAATTCTCCCAGATATCTGAAATAACATAAAGTCCAAGTCAAAGTTAACCTGCGGAGCTGCGGACCTAGTATGGCTGCGTCTATATCGCATTTTAAATATGGATAAGCATCCGTCACTATCGTACTTATATACGAGTCAGAAGGTGACGGATGCCTTATCCAACCTCTGTCACGCGATAAAAGAAGCCATATTAGGGCTCCTGACGCAGTCATATTGGTTAGTTTACTTAATGCCAAAAGCAAAAGTCAAATTCAGAAATGGAGAAGGCTTAATTCATATTTCTTAGGCCACATACTCTCAACCAATTTGAATCAACACTATGAAACTTTGACAAAATGACATAAAGATTCAAAAGGCGTTGGGTAAATTTGTTTGAAGAATATTGTAATTTTTTTTTTGAGCGGCCACGGATGATTTTGACTTAGTTATTTAGAGGACCTCGAAATACAAATAGATAGCCTAGCGACGACGCGATAGCCTAGTTGGTAGTGACCCTGCCTACGAAGCTAGAGATCCTGGGTTCAAATCCCGGTAAGGGCAGATATTTGTGTGATGAGTGCAAATATTTGTTCCTGAGTCATGGATGTTTTCTATGTATTGAAGTATATATTTCTTTATATAAGTATTTATATCGTTGTCTAGTACCCATAGTACAAGCCTAGAGCTTAGTTTGGGACTAGGTCAATTGGTGTGACATAGTCCCCTGATATTATTATTATTATTATTATTATATATTATAATTTATGGCGTTGAATAATATCAGAGCCGAGATATTTAAGATTTAAGCGTTCAGTTTTTGGTACTAAAAGTACGCCTAGGTAAGAATATTAAATATCTCGGCTCCAATGCATTTAAGAGTATAACATTACATAACAAAACATGTTTATTTCGAATTATTCTATCATAATTTACCACTTTTACTAATGGCCGTTCACCTTGAAAATGACAACAACTTTACCCAAACCCGTTTTAAGAGAATTCTTAAGAATTGAATTATATCATCATTTTATCATAATAGTCCTATAGTGGCCTATTAAATTGGTTTGATTTACACCCAGCGAATTCCTGAAATTCGACCCACTAACAGGTTTCTCTTTATGGCAAGGAGAAGGCACGCGATCACTCAGGTCACCAGATTGTAAGTGGGATCTGTGACCGATAGACATTTGGAATCTCAAGACTGCAATCCGAAGACCTCAAATGCGTTGCCAACCCTGAGGACTAAGATGGCATGCCTCTATGGTACCTAGTAATTTTACCGGTTGTCTTATCCCCACACCGGAACACAATGCAAACACTGCTGCTTGGTGGGTTAATAGATAAGATGGAGGTAGCAATCTGGACAGACCCTGCACAAGGTCCTACCACCACTACGCTGGCCTATGTGTAAGAGTAGCTTATGAATGCCATAAAAAAGTGCTGCACTTACTTAGGAGTCAACACACTCAAGGTGTGCTGATCGATGGTCTCGCAGACTTTGAGGGTGTCCCTCCAGTCTGCGTGGGGGGGATACATCACCTCTTCGATTGGGTCCCGGTTGGTGTTGGAGTATGACGTGGACACGTGGACTAGGGCCTGTAAACCAAACGGTGAAAGAATAGAATAGAAAATATTTACTCAACGCGCGCAGAAGAAAAACAATAGAAAAATATAAAGTAACAGGAAAATTGTGCGTGGTGACTTGAATATATTGTAGCAACCTAGCGACATCTAGCGGCAACTTGTGATAACCAACTCGAAAGCGCCATCAGCGTCAGATAGTGCAACTAAATCTGACAGCGCTACATCGCGCAAGCGAAGTTTCTCCAGTCAGTTGACGTATATACCACTTTCAACTTTATCCCAATGGAATCTGCTGGCCTATTGCCTATCGCAATCGACTTCAAAGCGGGACAGTTGTTTTCATTTTGTATGCAGACAAACCTTCGATTTTCAAAATGAAAATGATTGTGATTACAAGTCCGTTAGGTTAATGGCCCCCCGGGTCCCCCAGGCATAACACCCGCCTTGAAACAGATCTCTCTATCTACACACTATATTTGAAGTAATGGAAACTTAACACGATGACAATTTTGAGGGCTAAAATATCACTGCCATTAACTGGCATATGGCAGCATGCCGCAGGATGGTGTTAATGTGCAGATCAGTCTCCCCGAAGGCATGACAGCTATTGACATGACGTGTTTACACTAATCCAAAAATAAGCGTGGGGGGGTTGCTAGCGACGCGGGCGGAGGTCACTGGCTGAAGCCGACGCGTGCTCTATCCCGTGACAGAACTCGTAGTTTCTATAAACTTGCTTACTGACAAATCAGCAACATCTTTGGCTAAGTCGATGACTTCTTTGGTTCCTTGGAGATTCAACTTGACAGCAAACGTCAGGTGGTCATCAAACCTGGAACACAGTTTTAAAATTAGTAGAATAATCCATCTATACTTAAATACTAATACACCCACTTGCAAAAAAAAAGACCCCTTACGTTTTTCCCCATGCTCACATACTTAGAAAATATACTTTTCAACTTTGACCAATCAAAAAGTTCTTAACCAATTTTGTTTTCAGTTACGCTTATCGTTAACTAATAAACTAAGGTTTAAAATTATGTACAATTTATCTCACTTGAAAACGCATCTTTCATTGTATAAGGATTTGAAAATATAAGTGTTTGGCGGTCATACGAAATTGTAAAACTTTGTATGGACCTTATGGACGCGTTGGAACTTGGGTTTTAAATCGCTATAAAATATAAGATCCGTTCTTATCAGAGGGCCACTTTACATCAGTTTAAGTAAACATTATTCAATCATCTAAAGTTAATTGTAATTAGCAATAAAATTGGCCAAGAACATTTTGATTGGTGGTCAAAATTGAAAAATCATATTTGTAGGCCATTCTCAAAATCAATTCAAAATCGCAAACGTACCCGGTTTTTTAAATACGGAATTTATAAACGCGAAAGTAACTCTGTCTGTTATGGTTTAACCGTTGGTTGAACCGATAATGATGAATTTCGGCATGGAAATTTCTTCACAAACAGAACATGATCCTATAATATTTTAGGCAGTCGTGTAGAAATATTCTGTAAAATATATCATCGTCGAGAAAAACCTGGGAATGGGACGGTAAACTTTGGAAAATTGACGGAAACCCTGGGCAAAGGTACGAGTACGTCAATCTGGGCAAAGGGAAGGCATGCCTGGGTTAGAATACTGCAGACCTTGGCAAAAGGACGGCAGACTTGAGCAAAGGAACAGAAACCCTGGGCAAAGGTATGTCAGATCAGGGAAAAGGAAGGAATGACTGATATGGGCAAAGCGACGGCAGACTGAGGTAAAAGGATGGCAGATATTTAAAAATAAAATTGTTACCTCACACTGGCCGCCACATGGAATATAACGTTGACTCGGTTGACAAGCAGTGTTCGGTCCTCGTCGGAGAGACCTGAAAAAATAGGTAAAAAGATAAGAAGACAACTTCATCCGCTTAGGAATCTGTCGTCTCCCTCCTCTCCCATTTTACGGGAAAAAAGCAGCATGTTGGGGATGTACATTAAATGGGAATGTGGACGAAATCAGAATATGGACGAGATGGCAATGTGGACGAGATGGGAATGTGAACGAAATGAGAATGTGGACAAAATGGCGAAATGGAATGGACAATGTGAACCTGTGGTGTTATTCTCTCAAAAACAACGGACGGTCGGACGGACGAGCGAAATCGCAGCGGCGAGTTTAAGTAGTCCTATCAGAGCGAACAAAACACATTTTAGCGCGTGCACTTTCAATTAAGCAACCTTATACGTGCGATCCATCGGCAGAAACCATGCTGCTAAATTGAAAACGCACGCGCTAAAATATGTTTTGTTCGCACTGACGGGACTACTTAAATTCGCCGCTTGGACATTCACTCGTTCGTCCGTCCGACCGTCGTCGTCAGAACTTACCTAATCCGTTTTCTAGAATGTCCCCAGCCACGACAAATACTTTAGACTCGAATAACCCTGGCTTTTCCCGCTTAAGGCGATTGTAGCACTGAAAAAAAAGGAAAACAAATGTTACTAATAAACAAATATTTTACACTTTTATTTAGTTTGACAACAGACAACATTCATTGCTAATGTAAATAAAAAGAAAAATAATATTTTTTTTTAAGATTAGGAACTTTACTTAATTAGTGGTTTTTCTCGACAACGACACATACTAAAAAAGATTTGGTTCTTTATTTTTTCTTTAATACATCAAACATGAAAGTTTTTTTTCATGTGTTTTTTAGTTCTTTATTTGCGTTCTACTTTGCAAATATCATTGCAGGCTTAAAATGAGCAAAAAACCAAAGGCAATAAAGTCAGTAAATCAGTGAAGGGGAGGTACCACAAAAAAAAATATTTTTCGAGATTTTATTTTACCACTTTGTCGGTGTGACTTATATTTTTACCAAATGACAGCTTTCTGGAACTAAGAATCTCTGAGCTTAGCTGCGGACGGACGGACTACCGACATGGCGAAACTATAAGGGTTCCAAGTTTGACTACGGAACCCTAAAACAAACATTAATCAATCACGATTCCAATACGTGTCAGTTTGAGTGTGAATAATTATTTAAAAAAAAACGTAGTCATGTAAATGTTTCGCTAATATTCGTTAAATTAAAGAAAACAAAGAACTTTGAAACAAATTACATATTAATAAGCTGTTAAAATGTTAATTAAAATGTTACTTTAAAATTAAAATTAACGGTAGTAATGAGCTATTCAAAAAACAGGTCAATAATCTGCAAAATGAAACATTTCGATCTTTTTAGGGTTCCGAATGTTTTAAATAACAAAAAACCGCCTTTAAAATCGCAAAAATAATTTACTTGAAGGCGATTTTTTGTTATTTAAAACATTTATTTTATTTAATCCTTTTTGTCATCATAATAAGCTGTTATGTACTCCCACTTCTTATTCTATATGATTCACTTACAGTTGTTGAGTACAACTCGGCCAGCCGATCCTCTGATTTGACCCCTTTCTTGTTCCGCATCAGAAGGTAGATGCGGTCCAAATCAGTGCAAGAATACAGCAGCTTTTCTATCAGGATCTTTCCCATAAAACCTGGAACGAAACATATTATTACTCCTTTTTGATTATCGTTATTCCTTCGGGAACTTTTAAATTTTCCGGGAAAAGAAGCCTTTGTTTTAATCCAGGCTATAATCTTCCATTCCAGCCGGTCTAAACATGCTACTTTCGCTATATCTACATTCATCAACCTCTTTGAAAAAAGTTTCCGTGAGATCTAATTATCGCTAAGGTTGACACTTGTCACTGTCATAATATTATTGCAAGGGAAAATCGAACTTGCTTCATCATGACTTATGACATGCAAATGAACTTCAACCGTTGGGTGGTAGACCACATTTTTGGCCGGCTGTACGTCGGTTTAGGGTGCTTTTGATTCGGCCCTTATTCAGTACTTCGCGAATCTGATCACTAGAGCCCGGATTTTTCGCGGCAAAACATAAGACTGTCGCATTCTAGCTAGTGCTAGAATAGTAGATTATACACCGAGGGGATAAAGCACAGTTTTATGTCACGGGCGCGATATTTAATCCTGAACGTAACGAAGGACTCCAGATTTAACTCCCGAGCGCAGCGAGGGTGTTACGAGTTAATTCCCGAGCGAAGCGAGGGAATTAAGAAGAGTCCTGAGCGCAGTGAGGGGTTCAAGCGCGCCGAAGACGAAAACAGCTTTATCCCCGAGGAGTGTACTCTACTTTTCTCACCTTTTGCGAGACAATAAAAAAGCGAGTCTACTAAAAACAGCGTTTTATTATAGTAAATTAAAATTAAAAGTGAAAATTGATATTTGATGTTTTCTTCAATTTTGATATATTTATTTAAAACTTTGCAGTTATCACCAATGTATTTTATTGCAGCGTCTTACAATACTCGCGGCTTTTGTTTAATTTCAAATGTGTTCCATTCAGCTTGCCGTGGCCAGCTCGATTTTAGAAAATGTTCGATTTTCAAATTAGGTTCGACGCGGCGGTGGCGGCGGCGCCGCGCCCGGCCTTCGAGTATTAGTTGATCTTTTATTACGAAATTAGACTTTAAGGCCATTGTAATAAGAACTATGAAAAGTGAAAATATTACAACCCAGCGGGTTATAATGAGATTCAGTACAACATTACACCCCGGCTAAAGCCATGGGCTTTAATGATTTGGTTTGCGTAAGGTTTGCATGATATGTAATTTGGCATTGTCGAGCAGGTGGTGTGAAAACACTTTTTTATCGACATCGACGTGGTTAACGGTGTTGGTGGCACAATAACTTAATATATACTTAAGATAATCTAGTGATAAGGCCTTATTGTGATCACTGTGTGTTAACCCGAATAAATAAATAAATAAATAAATCGACCATTATTGTATTTATAAACAAAAACATGCCGATATGTTAACATTATTTTTTCTTCTAGGCATAACATAATTATAGAAATATCGATAAAAAAAAACTTACACTAGCTAGCTAGCGACAGTCTTTTGTTTTGCCGCGAAAAATCCGGGCTCTGATGAAAAGACGTCCCCTACCGACATCTCCACTTTCTCTCGATCGTAACTCTTTTCGAACAAACTTCTTAACGAACCCGTAGGTGTGTTATTCAAAAGAAATAACAGCATAAAATCTAGAAACGATTCCTCATCATAACCTACAATTAAGGTATTTCCCGGCATAACTTATATTATGATCTAACATCGATCTAAGTACCTACTCCTCTCGTTCTAAATACCATCTCACCTTTTAACACTTAAAATTGGTTTTACAATAGTCAGTATCGTGGACTTAGTGTAAATCCAGATTTAAGTGTTATCGTATATGTCTGTCTCGCAAATAATGCACTTATGTTGCAATTTTCCCACGTTGTTGCATACGTTGCCACAACTTGTTTCTTTCATTAATAACAGAATTACACGTTCACTAATAATAAGTCGGAGAATATGTAGAATACACAGATATGAATAAATGAGTTTATCTAAATCGTAAAGTTCGAATTATAAACTTCAAAACGAATTTATAATGGCATACTTTATAAACACAATACCGTATTTATTTTGGCCAATTATCGTAATGTCAACGTTTTGATAGCTCCTATTATCGTGCCCGGCTGTTAAGAAGTCAATCCTGACAGCTGTCATCGCAGTACAATTTATAACCTATTCTTGGCTTTGAGGTTATAATTTGTACTGAAATTACAGGTATCAGGATTGACTTCTTAATGGCCGGGAACTATAATTTGACAGCAATGGCGGCCGAAACTACCATACTATAACTACCATACTACCATACTATAACTACCATACTACCATACTATAACTATAATGGTTAAAGACACTATGATTTTACAGCCTAAAATAGAGGCCCTGTATTGTTTTAAACTCGCCATTACTGTCAAGTAAATAAGAGCTATCAAAACGAAGATAACAGATCAAAAACGATATGGTTTTTATCGTGTTGAATAGAGGCTTAATAGTATGTGAAATCTGAGACCCATAAAAATATTCTTTAATAGAGTTTTTCTAGTCAATGCGTACCTACAGTCAAGGACTGTTGTTGCGTAATTGTTGAGCCACTATGGAACCCTGTCGTATAACGTTAATCATCAATGTTGGCGTTATTGCTTTCATGTGGCTTGACGCTGTTATTGTGACAGGGTTCCATAGTGGCTCAACAATTAAAGTCCTTGACCGTACAAGGAAACTAATTAAAAACGATGGATCGACCTTCATAGGATCGTGGTCAACATACAAACGCAGATACTTGATATATATTTGATAACTGCGTTGTATGTAAGGTTAAGTGATTTCGCACTAGACAGTATTGCAATACCAAAAAAAAATCGGTCAAGTGCGAGCCGAACTCGCGTACGAAGGCTTCCGTAACATCACTACACACAGCTTCCCGCCGTCTGTCCCTATGTATGCTTAGATCTTTAAAACTACGCAACGGATTTTGATGCGGTTTTTTTTAATAGATAGAGTGATTCAAGAGGAAGGTTTTTATGTATAATAAATTCTGTTTTATGTCCGGGTGTTCAAGAAAACTCACATAAACCGAAGCGAAGCGAGGGCGGGTCGCTAGTTATCTATAAAAATCACGTTAGTTGCACGGGAGTGTCTCTTAGTATTTAAAAGTCAGAGAGAAATGTGGAATAAAAGAAGATGTAGTGACTAAGATTGAAAAGAGCATGCTTCGATGGTTCGGTCATTTGGAAAGGATGGATGAAAGAAGATTGACGAAAGAGATATACAGATCGAAAGTGAGTGGACGGGTCGGAAGGGGCCGCCCTAGGCGTACTTTTTCGAGTCAAATCGGAGAAATACTGGAAAAGGGCCGAATCTTAAGTACCCGAAACCGACGTGCGTGCATGACTCGATGTATGAATGTGGAAGAAGCGAAAGAAATTTGTCAAGATCGTAGCAAGTGGAAAGAAGTGGTCTCGGCCTACCCCTCTGGGAAACAGGCGTGATTAAAGACTGCGCCGAGCAAACGCCGAGCGTCCAGTGGCGCCCTCATGACTATTATTGGGTTTTCTAATTAACTAAAGAATTTCCTTGCAATCAGACGATACGTTTTTGTAGCGCAAGTAAAAACACAATTTATGGGATTCGTAACAAACTTTAATAACAATTACCCTTTGAGTAGTCAGCTTAACGGGAAAAGGTGGCCACTTTTTTCCGTTAAGTGGCTAACTCGAAGGTGAATTGTTATTAAACTATGTGATATACCCTATGAGTTGTGTTTTCATTTGTAGTACAAAAACCGACCGACCAATTTCAAGAAAATATTTTTGTGTATTAGAAAACACAATAATAGTAAGGAGGGCGCCACTGTACATCCGGCGTACGCTCGGCGCAGTCTTAAATGTGCGACTCTGTTTAGTTTTGAAATGTACATTTAGAATTATAAATGCTTTTTATGTACTTTTACTCTAAAAAACATAAATACAACCTAAAAAACGATTTAATACGTTGACCAACAATGTCGCAGAAAGTCAAATCATTACGTAATGAACGCAAACCATTAAAAACAATGTCAACAATAACCTCCTTCAATATCCACCTTATGACGTGGTCTTAAAGAAAATAATACCTCAAAATTTATAAAGACTTGTATCGTTTTACTTCAACGAATGCATTCAACCAAGGTTGCATAAAATTGCATAGAGAGACTGCATGGTCATGTTTTATAGGAAACAAGTTTATGTCATCAGTATTAGATTGCGTCAGAAGCAACTGATCAACATTTTTTAATAATGTAATATACTTATCGATTATTTTTGAACGCTGGTATTATACATTTTGGATTATGTACGGGTATTAGGTACAAAGATTTTGTATAAACCGATGCGTCGCTATCACTACATAGTATAAAACAAAGTCGCTTCCCGTTGTCTGTCCCTATGTATGCTTAGATCTTTAAAACTACGCAACGGATTTTGATGCGGTTTTTTTTAAAAGATAGAGTGATTCAAGAGGAAGGTTTATATGTATATTATTTTTTTATTTTATGTACTGGTGTTACAGAAAACTCATATAAACCGAAGCGAAGCGAGGGCGGGTCGCTAGTTAATTTATAAAGTAACTAGCGACCCTCGCTCGCTTCGCTTTGGTTTATGTGAGTTTTCTGTAACACCTATACATAAAAAAGGATTTATTATAGATAAAAACCATCCTCTTGAACCGCTCTATCTATCAAAAAAACCCACATCAAAATCCTTTGCGTAGTTTTAAAGATCTAAGCATTCATAGGGACAGACAGACAGCGGGAAGCGACTTTGTTTTATACTCTGTAGTGAAGTAAATGACCTGACCATGCCATAAACACCTAAACCTTTCCCAACTCTCACATTTAAATACAAACTATTATTCGTGTGTATTCTGCGTTGTCATCCAAGACTGTCAGTAATCGAGGTAAAGGTCGGAATTGACTTGCAAAATGTGACCCCGCTTCTTTCTGTCTACTTGTATGGAATAGGTGACAAAATAAAATATTTTTACTTTGCCTTTTTCTTTGTTAGAATCGTTAGTTTATTCTCCTTAAAACTGTTAAATATTTTATATATAAACGGAAAACCGCTGGACCTAGGGAGTTGAAATTTAGATAGATTCCTTGGGTAACCTATACTGCCCTCCTGAGCCAATAGGCAGTATCTTAAATTCAATCACCAAAGCAAATTCAATTCTATAGCATTAAAGATAAGGTTCAAATTACTACATGAGGTTTATCCTAGTTACAGCGTTTTTAGAAAATTCCGAAAGTCAACCCCCTTGGGAAAGACAAATTTAAAGAAAAAGAAAGAAGAAAGAAAAATACATTTATTCACTACAGACGCAAGACACATAGAAAAAAAGTAAAAACAGAAAACAGCAATAAGGCAGACATGACCATTAGTTTCAGGACCCATTTACCATTAGAAAAAACTGTGCCATAAAAAAAATACACTAGCTCAATTCAAATCAATCAATTTCTTTTATAATGTTACAATGTGTGTGTTTTATTGCTTGGAGATTGATGTGGATATCTTCTCGGATAATTTAATTAAATTCAGAAATGTTTTACGTAATCGGCCACATAAGTAAATTAGTTTAGTTTAGTGTTATTATAAGTTAATTTGTATACCTACCCGCTCTTTACATCAACGAATGTTGTGTACAATTGTTATTGGGTTGTTACCACCTAAATGTCTCTGTGATAACTAATTACTTAATTAATGTTTGGTTGTCAACCTGTTATTGTACCAAATTTAATAAATAATAAATAAATAAATAATAAATAATGATATTTAAAACAACAATTAAAAAAATATCTAATAATTAACTCTTGTGTTTCCAAAAAAAATTATATTATTTATGAGAAGATAAATAGAACCTTAAAAAGACCCTAACACTGACTAAATAGTGACTTTTATTACAAACCAGCGACCAGCACTCGCTTCGCTTCAGTTTATGTGAGTTTTCTGTAACACTTGTACATAAACCAGAATCTATTATACATATAAACCATCCTCTTAAAGCACTCTATCTATTGCTGAAAACTGCATTAAAATCCGTTGAGTAGTTTAAAAGATCTAAGCGAACAGACAGCGGAAGCGACTTTACTTTATACTATGTAAAGAAGATTATAAAATATTATGGCTTCTATGCATAGTATAAAACAAAATCGCATTCCACGTCTGCCACTCCGTCTGTATAACTAACTTCTCCTAAACCACGTAACGGATTTTCACCACCAGTTAGATAATTTTTCACCAAAGATTTTTATTGTAAAGTAGGTATGTAGGTACGGATGTAGGTACGGATGTTACAAATAACTCACATAATTAAAAGCGAAGCGAAGGCGGGCGCTAAATCGATTTGAATCCAAACAATACCTTTGTAATCCCTTTTAGATAACACTAAACACTTTTACGTTTACAAATAACTAAGACTACAATACAACATGACAATAAATATTCTCCACACTACAATTTATAAAATAAAATAAAATACCTGAGCCTCCAGTAATAAGTATAGTCTTCCCCTTATAAAACTCAGGAATAGTGGGCACATTGTCAAAGTCCCTTTCTTCTAAGAAACCCATTTTAAAAAAGTTCCGTTTGAAAATGGAACGCGTGGTGCGCGCGACGGTTTGAGATCAAATGTCGTTGATAATTGTATTCAGTAGGTGCTGCGTTAGCTTAAGGCGATGTCGGCATAATTAATTGTTAGGAATTCATTGTTCCGCATAATGTTATTTGTAATCGTTTTATTTATTTTATTTTGTTGGAAAATTGTACACGAAGGTTATTGTTATTCTGTGGCTCTATTTTGACCGCCATACAGTCAAGCAAGAACTACCGTAGCGATAGTATGTCAAAAGCTATATTGTTTTAACGAGTAGAATGGACCGGTTGATTTTCTTTTCATCTAGTTATTTGAAACTTGCCTCTAAATAGATGTTTTTTTTAAGGTTATTTTTAATGGCATTGAGTTAGCTTACTGTGTTAGTTTAAGTTCAGTTAAGAAGTAATAATATATACATGAGTGCTTATGTCTTTTCTGAGCTACAAAACCCTATAATTTAATGTAACTAACTTTTCTTAGTTATATTAGAAATTAGAAACCAAGGTACAAAATTACAAGGTACAACAACAATGTACGAAGGTACAAGGTACAAAGGTACAAGGCACAACAACAAGGTACAAAGGTACAAGGTACAACAACAAGGTACGAAGGTACAAGGTACAAAGACAAGGTACGAAGTTACAAGGTACAACAACAAGGTACAAAGTTACAAGGCACAACAACAAGGTACAAAGGTGCAAGGCACAACAACAAGGTACAAATTTACAAGGCACAACAACAAGGTACAAAGGTGCAAGGCACAACAACAAGGTACGAAGGTACAAGGCACAACAACAAGGTACAAAGGTACACGGTACAACAAAAAGGTACGAAGGTACAAGGCACAACAACAAGGCACAACAACAAGGTACAAAGGTACCAGTCACAACAACAAGGTACAAAGGTACAAGCCACAACTACAAGGTACAAAGGTACAAGGCATAACAACAAGGTACGAAGGTACAAGGTACAAAGGTGCAAGGCACAACAACAAGGTACAAAGGTACTAGGCATGACAACAAGGTACGAAGGTGCAAGGCACAACAACAAGGTACAAAGGTACAAGGCACAACAACAAGGTATAAGGGTACACGTTACAACAACAAGATACAAGGTAAACGACAACAATAATGTTACACTCCTCCTTAACAATACATTCAGTGCCCGACTCCTGATTCCCTCAACATGATTAAGCCAAAACACATCACCATCATAAAATGCACACATTTAAGGACCCTCTCGCTTTAACTTCCTGGAAAAAATCAAATGAATCTTCAAACATGACGACATAGACATAAGGTACTTATTACAATGAATGGTCACTGTGTATTTTATGTTGTGTATGTGTGCGTATTTCATTGTATGCAACCTATAAATGAATATACATGACGTCACTGTAACGACCTAAACTGGGAACCATATCCGTTCGTAAAGAACCAGCGAGCAAAGCGATTTCGCAATTGAATTGATATCATTAATAATGAGGATATTGATTCACTCAACAACGACGGTCGGACGGACGGACAACTGAATCTCCAAGCGGCGAGTTTAAGTAGTCCCGTCAGTGCGAACAAAACATATTTTAGCGCGTGCATTTTCAATTTAGCAGCATGGTTTCTGCCGATGGATCGAACGTATAAGGCTGTTTAATTGAAAATTCACGCGCTAAAATGTGTTTTGTTCGCTCTGACGGGACTACCTAAACTCGCCGCTGCGATTTCGCTCGTTCGTAAAAGTGTACGACCCCTGCTTTTTTTTTTTTAAATCTTTATTTATTTATAAAAAAATGAGAGAAATGTGGAATAAAAGAAGATGTATTGACTAAGATTGAAAAGGGCATGCTTCGATGGTTCGGTCATTTGGAAAGGATGGATGAAAGAAGATTGACGAAAGAGATATACACATCGATAGTGAGTGGACGGGTCGGAAGGGGCCGCCCTAGGCGTACTTTTTCGAGTCAAATCGGTGAAATACTGGAAAAGGGCTGAATCTTAAGTACCCGAAACCGACGTGCGTGCATGACTCGATGTATGAATGTGGAAGAAGCGAAAGAAATTTGTCAAGATCGTAGCAAGTGGAAAGAAGTGGTCTCTGCCTACCCCTCTGGGAAACAGGCGTGATTTAATGTATGTATGTATGTATTTATTTATAGAGGGTTTTACATGAATGCCACCCTCATCGTGGCTCTCTAAGAACTAACAACATTATTTTTATCTTATTCTAATAATAGCCTTAACTAAATTGTACAGTAAATCAGCCTCTTGGGAAGTTGGTGTTGCCAAGATGCTGTTTACCCTACCCACATCATAATTTGTTAATTTGTAATTGACGTCGCTGTACTTCGCCACGGCCACACTCCATTGTAACATGGAACACGTCTTCAACGATACCGCACTGACTACAGTTGGGCGAGTCTACTTTACGCATCATGTAAGCAAAACTGTTCAGAGGAATGTGGCCGGAGCGGAGTCGGAGCGCAATAACTAGATCTTGTCTGGTAAGATTACCTAAAATGAACCACGGGAACCGAGGAAGTGTCGGCTGGATGGTTTTGTACCAAATTCCTTTACTTAATGACCGCTGGTCAAAATATTCCGACCCCTGCTTATAATAGAGAAATATATAGGTAAGTACTTAAAAACATAGAAAACACCCAAAACTCAAAAACAAATACTCGCGCTCATCACTCAATCATTTATCCGGGCTGGGAATCAAACCCAGGACCGCAGCTTCGTAGGCAGGGTCACTACCAACTAACTATCTATCTGCGTCGTCAATATACTTGTATGTATAAAGTAATAGTTTTAAGATCTTTTGTACAACATTAAGCAATAAAGTACATGACTATGACAATGACTACATACTTAAATACATAGTATAGCTTCGTAGGAACGATCACTATCAAGTATGTGAACCGCGTCATCATATTATGACCCCGAACTAGGAAATGCAAATAAATAAATCTTAAATAAAGAACGAGCGAAGCCGAGGGGTGTCACATTTCAGAAATTTCTTGGCCGCCGGTTAGCTGACTCCCCGAAAGTGTAATAATACTAATAATAGTCATATCAATTTGAAGTTATATAATTATATTCTATATATTCTATTATATTTCGCACAGCTAGCAGCTACCTAGTATGCCCTATAGTATGCCTAAGGCCCTGTTGTTTGATCAGTAGTTAAACTAACTAATTGTTAAAATTCGAAAAAGGATTTGAAAATTTGACACATTTCCTTGAGATTCCTTCAAATTTTCGATTCCTTTTTCAAATTTTAACAATTAGTTAGTTTAACTACAGATCAAACAACAGGCCCTTAATGACCTACAATTAAACAAGTTTAATGCTTTTGTCATTAACTTATAACTTAATTCTTAATGACAAAAGCATCAACATTGTTTATTTCTAGCCCGTAGGTAGGTACACTATAGTCAAAAAGTCAAAGTCAAAGTCGCCGTCAATAGAACTTGCAAAAGATGTAAACAAAACCAAATGAACCAATTCACCGTAATAGCTCGATAATCACGTACTTTTAAAGATCAAGTGAGATTTTTGCCATGATTCATACACTAGATCATTATTTTCCTATTAAGTTTAAGATGAAATAACTAATTCATTTACGTCATTTTTAATAAAAACACGCTCGGTGAATGTTTGAGGTTATGTGTCAAACGGTACTAATTTGTTTACATCATTCACAAGTTCTATTGACGGCGACATTAGCTACAATTTTAAATTTCGCGGTCATTTTCAGCATCACGTTTCGATGGCCATACTCTATACAGATGTAGTGCAAAATGATTTTCCTTCGGGAAAACTCGGATCTCAATCGGAATACGATGGCACCCGAACTGTCAATCAATGATTGTATTAAATGAGTGACGTTTTCATGTCCATTAAAATGGAACTTTATTGTTTAGTGTCAAATGACAAATGCTGTCATATAAGTCATTTGTCACTTTGTCAAATGACAAATGCTGTCATATAAGTCATTTGTCACTATGTCATTTGACACTAAACAATAAAGTTCCATTTTAATGGACATGAAAACGTCACTCATTTAATACAATCATTGATTGACAGTTCGGGTGCCATCGTATTCCGATTGAGATCCGAGTTTTCCCGAAGGAAAATCATTTTGCACTACATCTGTACTACGCTCAGCGCTACAACTTGTAGTTCACGAAATAGCCACCGACGGGGCGCTAGCATCGCGCGACTGCAACAATAACGCAAAAAGTTTTTACTGCTGGCTTTCCCACCTCTATGACTAGTCAATGCCAAATGAAAATAAGTGTCAAATATTCTACTTCCGTCATTTATATAGCGTTAAGTATGTTTATATAAGGTTTTGTAAACATTACTCATTTTATTTAACTTAATTTAATTAAATGCCTTTGTTAAATCATATATTTGTATACCTTTAATAGACCATGGGCCCAAAAGATGCGAAAGATAAGAAGGGTAAAAAGGGGAAAAAGGTAAGGATTATAATGTTGTTTTAAGAAACATAAATAAAGGTACCAATTTTTATTTATTTTTAACATCTTGCATCTGGTGTTTAGGGTATCTGCCAGTATCTGGTATTGTGTTTTTTTGGTATTTCGGAATCCCACTAATACCTAATATTTGAAACTAATAAACTTACGTGTTGTAATGTGGTTCGCTCTGTAGCCCTAACCACCGGTAACTTGAGCCCTACCCCGCTGTCGGCGGCACCCGTAGGTTAGCTTCTTTATTAATGTTTTTAATTTACTTTTACGTGTAATGTTGTAAAATATTACATATAGTTAAACAAATAAATGTTAAAATAAACTTACATTATAAAAGGAAATATACCCATCCATCCGTCCATACCATCATACTAATATTATAACAGATGAAACCACGGAAGAAGACATAATTAAATGAACACAAAACTTAAAAAAAAAGCCGTTTATAATATCTAGATTAGTTCATTTTCTTTCAAATACATATTGATTTTCTTTAAAATTCCTTAATGCGAAAGTACTATCAGACCATTGGAACCTTGACCCACCATAGAACTGTGTCATAGAGACGTTATGATTCAAGTCATAAGAAGTGTCAAACAAATTGTTTTATAATGTCACTGTGACACCGTTCTATGGTGGGTCAGGGTTCCATTGGGCTGATAGTACCTATGTCTGTTACGCTTTCGACTGAACGGCTGAACCGATTTTGATGTAATTTGGAATGGACATAGCTTAAGAACTGAGAAAGGACATAGAGTACTAACAGCTAGTTACAGTCTTCTATGTATTTAAGTATTTATTTCTCTATATAAGTATTTATATCGTTTTCTAGTGCCCATAGTACAAGCCTAGAGCTTAGTTTGGGACTAGGTCTATCTGTGTGAGATTGTCTCCTGGGGTCAATTGCATAATAAAGTACAAGCTAGTAGTATTAGTGGTTTTGCATGGATTTTTACTAATAGTATGGACTTGTACTTTATTATGCAATAGGCCCCTGATCTAATATTTATTATCATTTACTCGTAACAAGCCTATATAACTTTTATAATAATGCAAGTGCATTTTTTTCCAGGATGCTGAACCACCAGGTACTACTTATACTGCATTTTTTTGCTTAATGGTCGTAATTTTCCATAGGTGCATGAAAGGTGTTCAATATGTTATATGACCCTATCACTTAGCCTATGATGTTCGTCCATCCGTTCGTCTGCCCAAACTATAACGAACAGTATATTTATTTTTGTTCCATCGTAAAAACGGTAAAATGTATGTATGTATGTAAACTCTTTATTGCATTTTTTTTTTAAATATTACAACATTGTTATTAAAGTAATGTACAAAGGCGAACCTATCCCTGGGATCTCTTCCTGCTAACCCTGAAGTAGATGAGTAAGGACCATGCATACAAATAAAAACATACAAGCGCCAGTTCCACGAGCAACGAAGGCGCGGGCAGAAACTAGTAATTATAATTATAGATTGAGAAAACTAACTGCTATCGAAGTCGCTTTTACTATGTTAAGGTTAAAGATGGCGGCTAACTGCTAAGTTAATAAGTAGTATAGTAGTTAGTTATGAATAGAGTAAAAGGGTTCCCCTATAGAATCTCTGATCGTCATTTGTCCTAATGCATAGTTTCCGCTTAAATTTTAAATCTTCTCAGTGTTGTTGTAATACAACCCTCACCTAACCGAACCGCAGATATAATAAGAAAACCTTGAAAAGTGGCCTGGCAATTTTAGGGCAAATGAAAATTCGGACAAACGATGTGTTAGGACAAACTTTGTTAGGGATTCCAAGGGACACCCGTATATTTATAATCATTCGACTGCAGAAGGTTACGACGAACATTTAAGCCGTTTATTTATGATGTTCATGATGTTCCAGAGGCGGAAGTCCAGGAGGAGGTCCTGGTGGCCACCACGGACCTGGAGCCCGAGCCGGTGGAGGTGCAGTACACGGACACCTCCTACACCAGCGCCTCTTTTGAGTCCATTCCAATAGTCATCGAAGGTGGGGATCGTATTCTTTTTGCTTCAGGGTTTTTGTATAAACGTAGTATTCTTCATTTTTTAAACGTCTGAGCCGATTTATCCTTTTACTATCCCGTGTGACATAGGATAGCTAAACTGTTAAAATTGTTACAACAACAATGGGAAAATGACAATTATTAACTTAGTTGGGTATATCGGCAATATAAAAACCACGTATGTCAGACCACGCTCAGTGTAGGGTTCCAAAGCCATTATGACAAACCAAAAACTATCTCAAAAAACAAAATGTATGAATTAATGTCAAGTTGGGTAAGTGAAACACCGGGGGAAGTGGAACACTTTCAAATATCTCTTAAATAATAGCTTTAATAAAGCACAGACTTTTCGGTAAAGCAGTTATTGTCATACATAATAGTTCTGGATTCAAAAAAGAGAAGTCGCTGCGGTTTGCGGGTAAAGTAAGAAAACCGTTGCAAATTTTTAGTCTGTGAATAAAATGTTAGCGAGTTCAACCCATCGTCAAGTTACTTATTATTTAACTTGTAAAACCTGACTTACGGAGCTGTAAAAAATGTAAGTAGTATAACTTTTAATTGCTTTTTCACCTGTGTGTATTTGTTTTATGTAAAAGCAACAGATTTACCCAGGATTTGATGAAGAAAAATATAACCTAAAATTTACATATTGAGGGTAAGTGAAACAGTGCCGGCCGGGGCAAGTGAAATGTATATTTCACTTACCCCAGTTCAGGGGCTCTAAACATTTTTAATCACGTTCTACTTTTCGTAAACTTTGTGTCGTTCATACAGTGTTTTTGTTACAGAAACATGAAAAATGGCACGAGATTATAAGAGGAAAACTGATAAGGCTTCATATTCTTTAAATATAAATATTAAATATTAAATACTTAACTTTAAATTATTTTCAAATTCCTAATTTCTGTGGAAGATCTAGAAGTACTCTCGTTAATTTTTCTGATTGTTATGATTATAAGTCAATAAATGCCATGTTTTTTTCCAAAACCGATACTTATTTAATTCAAAGTCCATTATTAAATGTTGAGTACCTACCCCTGGTTTTGGATATATGTTTCACTTGCCCCAAAATAACGTTTTTATCTTTTCTATACAAAAATTACCTTAATTTCAATGTTGATGGATCAAAATAGCTTAATAACTTTAGTACTTTAGTACTTTTGCATCTGAAATACCTTATAGTGCAAGTACTGAACGACAAACGCGACTGTTTCACTTGCCCCAACGGCGAGGCAAGTGAAACAGTTTTATGTGTGCGTACATTTTCTTTTATATGTCTGTTCTGAAGGCATCTAGAATAATATATTGTTAATTTTATAAATCGTCTTAATTTTGCAAAGATACAACTTATATTGCTACTGTGATAGACCTAACATTTTATTAAATCCAGTTGATTTTCTTTAGAAATAAATAAAGTATGTTTCACTTACCCAACTTGACCTTAATTTTCTATTTAAAGTTATTTGATGCTGTCTTTGGCCTGTACTCAGGAACTAATTAAGTCTACTTAGTCGTGATAGTTTTCCTTTTCAATTCGTCATATGCGCTTTCATTAAAGATATTTTTCTGATTTTTTAGATTTTTAGTATTTGTAGGGGTTGGGAAGGGACACTTGACTCTAACAAAAATTAGCGCTTTAAAGCTTAATATTTCATAAACGGATCCCTTAATCGAAAAGCTGTTGGGGCAAACCCGCAATATTTTTAAAATACCTATCCAATGACACCCCACACCATGGGGTAGACGAGAAAAAAAAACATCCCCACGTTATGTGTAGGGAAAGTACACAAAAAAAATATATTTCAAGGTTTTATTGTACCACTTTGTTGGTGTGACTCATTATGTATTATGAGAGGGCGCCACTGTTCTCGTGTTTATATCGGCTCCGTACTTTAAAAAACAAATAAAATGTTTTGAAGCTTAATTCCGGGACAATCTAATGCAAAACACTTGCAGCAAGTTGAAACATACCTCGGGAAGTGTTTTCTGCGTTTATAAGTGAAAAATAAGAGTAAAAACTACAAAAAACTGTTTTAACGGTTACTAACCCCAAAAGTGAAAAAAAGAAAAAAAGAAGAAATACATGCAAAAGCTGCAGGAAAACTTTCAATTAAAAAAAAGTTAAAGGTCAGTGTACTAAATAAAGTGCTATACATTGCATAAATCCTTAAAAGTAAAATCAAACATCAAACATCGAAAATACCACCCACGCTTTACACTGCCATCTATTGATCAGTAGCTGAACTGCCTGAATGAATTGATTGATTACTTTGAACGCCATTGAAACACCGCCATCTATTGATCAGTAAGTGAACTGCCTGAATACATAGCCTGAATGAATTGATTACTTTCAACGCTAGTGAAACTATCCACCAGCAGAGGGCGCTGAATAATTAAAGTGAATTTTTACTAAAATAATATCAAATATTATAAAATTAAATTCATTTAGAGAAAACTAACTACACGATGGCACTTTTCTGCGAAGGCTGTTATCAGAAAATAACAAACCGAGAATACCTTACTTGTATACAATGTAAGAAAAGCTATGATTTAGAATGTGCTAATGTCCCTAGCTGCCGTTTTTACAACATAATGGATGCGGAACGCAAAAGGGCATGGGTTTGTAAAGCCTGTCGATGTAAAATACCTAAAACAAGTAATATCCCTGTGCGATCCCGAGAGATAGAAACGCTCAATACACAACCTGAAATTGATAACGTTACTCAAAGAAAAAAAAGCACGAAAAATGTAAGTAAAGATACTACGGAAGACCTGAGTTTCCTCGGTGATACACTGTCTACTGGAACCCCGAATACTCTTAACATACAAACAGAATTTACAGTGCAAAATTTGAGTGAAATGATTTCTACACAGCTGAAAGAAAACAACAAGTTCATAATATCTGAACTAAAAAATATATTAGAAATTGAAATAAATAAAGCTATAAAAAGTCTAAGAAATGAAATTAAAGGGGAAACTGACACCTTATTTTTGCAAAGTGATTTAAGAAAAGTAGACATAGAAAAGATAAATTTAAAACTGGAAACATTAGAGAAGGAAAACAACAAATTAAAAAATGAAATAACAGAACTAGCAACTAAGATAAAAGTGTCAAATATCGAGCCTGAAACAAATAAGAAAAAAATTGTGATTTATGGACTCAAGGAATATTATCAAGAGCCGAAGGGCAATGTTCATGACAGAATAATTAACTTATCTGGCGACCTCTTGAACCTGGACTTACTGGGTTACATAGAAGACTTCTACAGAGTAGGCAAAACACATAACAATAATAATAACAGACCGTTAGTAGTGGAGCTGCTTAGCAAGAGAATTGCCAACTGTATCCTCGACAGGAAACACCTTTTAAACGGCACTGGCCTGTCCATCTCAGAATTCTTAGATGCTAATGCGCGAAAAACTAGGAATATTTTACGAGAGGCGATGATGTCGGCACGTACAAAAGGTCAATATGCTGTGATACGTAATAATGAACTGGTTATAAATGGAAAAATTATCACTCCGCAAGAAATAAGGGATACTCCCCAAGATTGTTCACTAATGACAAAAGAAAATGAACAGAGTACGTCCAAAAATATTCCTAAGCCCATTACTAAAGACCACAAACTTAACTACGAATCTAGAAAAAATCATACATTTCGAATGTAACAACAAACAAATAAATATAATGTTCCATAATTTCCAAAGTCTATATAACAAACGAGATATACTAGAAGCTTTTATCGAAGAAAACAAAACGTTTCAAGCTATATGCATCACAGAAACATGGCTCACGTATGAAAAAATTGATATGATACAAATCAGCGGATACAAATTAGCAGCAGCCTACTGTCGAGAAACCCGCGCGGGAGGCGGCGCCTGCATCCTGCTGCAGCAGGACCAGGAGAGCGCGGAGGTCGCGGCGATCAGCGACATGTCAATAGAGTATGTATTGGAGGCTTGTGCCACTGAGTTACCCCAGCATAACATATTATTGATAACTTTATATTGGAATAGAAGGGAAGAAGAATTATTCTATAAGCAATTGAAAAATATTTTGAAATATACTAATACCAAATACGATAAACATAAAGTAATAATAGGAGGAGATTTTAATATAAATATTTTAAAACAAACCCCCAAAACAAGTACATTCTTAGATTTTATGTTCGAACATAACTATACCCAACACATTACAAACCCAACTCATGTTACACCTACTGCCTCCACGTGTTTAGACTTAATCTTTACAAACTTTAATGATCAAATTGCTTATACAAAAACTGAAAATTTTGGATTTTCAGATCATTTTGGAACTACCATCCATTTAAACATGCCAGATAAAAACCTGAAACCAAATATTTGGTATACGGAAAAGAGATTTTTTAATCAAAATAATATGGAAAAATTTAAGTCACAATTAAATGAAGTAAATTGGCATAACATTATAAACCCACTAAAGAACATTAATGAAAATTATAAAGCTTTTCATGACCTACTTGTACATATTTTAAACCAGTGTATCCCAAAAAGGAGAGCAAAATTAAAATGTTCATATAAAAAGTATTGGTTAACTGTTGGTATAAAAGAGTCCTGCAAAAATAAAAGACTACTTAAAATACTTACTACGAAAACCAGCAACGATATATTAAAAAAATATTATAAAAATTACGAAAAAATACTAAAAAAAGTAGTTAATACAGCTAAAAAACTACATTTCATCAATAAAATGGCAAAATCAAATAACAAAATAAAAACAATGTGGAGCATCATAAATGAACGCACAAATAAAAAATCCAAAAAAGAACAAAAATGTATAAAAATACAAATAAATAACACCTTAATCACAGACCCTAAAATAATATCTAATGAATTCAACAACTATTTTGCATCAGTAGGCGAAACAAAACATAGTAATAACCCATACTCGGCGCGAGCGCGCGGCCGGCCCGTGCTGCACCCCGCCGAGAACTCCATGTTCCTGCGGCCCGCGCACCCGCGGGAGGTTCATGCGTACATCCGGAACCTCAAAAACAAAAACAGTCACGGAATCGACGAACTGCCGTCCTCTTTGATAAGACAATGCGCCGACCAACTTGCCTTACCTTTTTGTGAATTAATTAACCAATCTTTTACTGAAGGAGAATTTCCAAATCTACTTAAAAAATCTATAGTTAAACCGATACATAAAAAAAACAATAAAACAGATTTAAGCAACTACCGACCAATCGCTCTTTTGCCTACAGCTTCCAAACTCTTTGAAAGAGCAATGTGCGCCCGCGTCTACGCCTTCTGCGAAAAATATAATTTATTTGATGAATGCCAAAACGGCTTCCGGAAGAAAAAATCCACCACGCTAGCAGTCTACAAGTACGTTCAGGAAATATTAAACGCAATAAATGAAAAAAAATACGCGATAGGAATACTTTTAGATATGTCGAAAGCTTACGATAAAGTTCAATATGACATACTACTAAATAAATTATATGGAATAGGTATTCGCGGATCGGCTTATAAGTGGTTCAAATCCTACCTTACCGAGAGAGAACAATATACAGAAGTAGAGTATATTGACACAAAAACAGGCGAAATAACAAATATTCGGTCAGAGTGCAATCTAATTAATGCATCCATTCCCCAAGGGAGTGTGATAGGTTGTCTCTTATTCATCATATATATTAATGATCTTCCGAAAAGCATCCTGGAGCCTTGTGTATTATTTGCAGATGATATATCTCTCATCACAACATGCCAAAATAACAACAATAATGTCATTAATCAGAAACTAAAATCATTACTAGATACAACGTCAAGCTGGCTAATAGAACACAATCTAGAACTAAATTACACCAAAACAAAAATAATATCTTTTCATCCGTACCAAAAATCTCCATTAAATATCAATTTCCACTACAATAATATACAAATAGAAACCGTGTCGGATTTCTCACTGCTCGGACTAGTCATAGATAAGCACATTAATTGGAAATCTCATGTAAAGAAAATCAAATCTAAATTATCAAAATTCGTTTATGCCCTACATGAAATAAAAAAAACTACAGATTTACATACTGCGCTTGGTGCTTACTATGCGTTTGCGCACGCCTGGTATTCCTACGGCATAATTCTGTGGGGTAATAGCACAGATGCCAAATCCCTTTTTACAATACAAAAAAAGCTTATTCGTATCCTTGTTAATATTGATAACACAGACAGCTGCAAACCTCATTTCAAACGATTAAAGATACCTACCTTACCGTGTATATACATAATTGAAATTTGCAAATTTGTACGTAAATACCCATTTTTTTTTCAAAAAACGACAAGACCTACCATTAGCACTTACTTTAAGACACAAAAATAGACTAACTGTACCTTCATCCAGATTAAAACTTCACTCGGACAGCACGCATGTCATGTCCATTAAAATATATAACAAATTGCCAAGTAAATTACAAAATATTAAAAATGAAAATAACTTTGTAAATACACTGAAACATTTACTGATAGAAAAATGCTATTATTCAATAACCGAATACTTAGATGATAAGTTATTATGTTAATAGATATTTAAGTAAAGAATAAAGTACCCTTAGCAAATAAGCGCTCTCACTAGTTTATAAGTTGCTGTGCCCTGCCGGGTCCATAATGATCTCATAACTTTTAAGTTAATTTAAGTACCACCTATGTATACTTATGGAATGCAATAAATGATTGAGTATTGAGTATTGAGTATTGAGTATGTATATTGATGCCAAATTACAGCTGTCTAGCTCTATGGGTCTCTGAGCTGCGGACGGACAGACGGACGGACATGGCGAAACTATAAGGGTTCGTAGTTTGACTACGGAACCTTAAAAATGCAGTCAGGTTTTTAAAGCTTACTTTCATTTAGTTATAGGGTTAGTAGCCTACATCTCGAAAAATCTGAGTCGCAAAATGATCACTTTTTTACTTACATTTTATTACTGTCTCTGTGCTTTCTACTCTACCTACTACTTACTGTGTGCCAGCTACTATACCCCTGACCCAAGCCACTCGACAATATTAAGTCGATATAAGTCCCATCATAGCAACGCTACTCGCTATTGTATTAAAAAACAGTAAAAAAGGGAATACGAATCGCTTTCAATTAAGGTGAGTGTATAATTTATTAATGTATGAAGTCTTGGCTACGACTGATAAAGATTTTTATTGTAAGCACCCATGTTTAAGTTCCTTTATTACACAGGAAACCATACAAGCTTGGCCCAAAGGGCGTATAGGTACATATTTAAGTAGATAAGATTTGTCATCGTAGTCCTTTGTTTTGGCGAAATGTCTTTTCAAAATGTAAGTATCGTTCGCCAACAGTTACATTTGCCAACCCGCTTATACACTGTAAATATTTCAGGATTTTATAAAAACTAACCTCACTAACGCGACCAAAATTTTGGTCAGCTTTTGAATCTAGTATTTCCCTGATCGTTTTTTTTTTTTGGGAACGATAACACGTTTGTCAGCCGCCATATCTAGATATCGCGACCACTGTGCGCAAGCAGACCGACATATCTGGAGTCAGGGAGTTGCCCTCTATCCTGTCAGGCTAGCATAATCTATTTTCAAGATCGTTCCCAGTTTCGTTGTAACCTCCCAGTCTATAACCTAGTGTGCTACACGATAGCCCTGAAATAAATCCTAAAATATTTATACATACATACAGAGATGCGATTTATTTGAAATACTTCTATTTAAAATGCAAATACAAAATGCAAAATAGCTATTTTGTATTTTGCATTTAAATGCTTTTAAGTAAGAAGCATTTTGTATTTTATTTGAAATACCTTTCGAGATATATTTTGCATTTTTAATATTCATTTCAAAATGCAAAATACTTTGTGATACAAAAACAACACATCCTTACTAAGTTCAGCGCCAGTAGAAAGACTTTTTTCGTATGGTGGGATGATTATGAGACCTCACAGAAGAAAAATGAGTGATGAGGTATTCGAACAACTGGTATTGTTAAAAAGCGTAATAAAATAAATAAAAATATCTGAGATTTGGTCAAAAGGTATTTTATTTTGAAAAAGTATTTTGAAAATACCTATTTTGCATTTAGCATTTCAAATACAAAACGCAAAACTATTTGGTATTTTGCATTTGAAATAGTAAATCTGAAAAGTATTTTGCATTTTGTATTTAAATGCTTTTTTAAAACCATTTTGTACATCTCTGCATACATACATACATTAAATCACGCCTGTTTCCCAGAGGGGTAGGCAGAGACCACTTCTTTCCACTTGCTACGATCTTGACAAATGTATTTCGCTTCTTCCACATTCATACATCGAGTCATGCACGCACGTCGGTTTCGGGTACCCTTTTCCAGTATTTCTCCGAAATATTTATAGTTATAGGAAAAAAAATCGGTTGGCAAATGAAATCGTTGGGAAACGATACATTTCGGTAAACATATTTCGGGCAAATGGCAGCCTTCTATCACTAACACCGGTATGCAAATGATGCATGCAACAATACATGTAGGTATGTTCTTTAGTAGGAATATTAAAAAATTTTTTTTTTTTAAAAAGAACATTTAAGTAGCTTTTAACCTTTCAAAATTAAGATAATATCAGTTTATTTTTAAATTGTGTTAGATAGGCGACGCGATGGTCTAGTTGGTTGAATCCCGGTAAGGGTAGATATTTGTGTGATGAGCGCGAATATTAAATTTTGTTCCTGAGTCATGGATGTTTTCTATGTATTCAAGTGTATATTTCTCTATATAAGTATTTAAATCGTTGTCTAGTACCCATAATACAAGCCTAGAGCTTAGTTTGGGACTAGATCGATTGGTGTGACATTGTTCCCTGATATTCATTTCTTAGGATTTTATGATATAAAAGTATCCTGTTGTCAGCCTTTTCCTACAGATCGTAAATTCATATTGAGAATGAGAATGGTCAGTTCATTCTAAAATAGCAGAACTTCATACCTAGATTACAAACGATACATACCTTATTATTAATGTTAAGCTTTGGAATTCCAGTGTAATCGTATTTTGAATTCCTAGTATTTTGGAGATGAGAGTATACCCTATTTATTTATTGCCAGATAAATCCAGTTATAATGATGGTTTTAGAACTGTTGGAATACCTGAAATGGACAATTTATTAGACTGCGCAAATTAACTAAATATTTTGACTGATGTAGTGATGTCTGTGCTTGTATGTCGGCGTTATTGCTTTGTCACTTTAATGTTATGTTTCAAATCGCCACGGTACTAACGTTTTAAGTCCGTTAGACAAGAATAGAACGTATGAGAACTAGTAAGAAATACAAAGCAGAAAGACGTTTTAAGAGCAATCCCACTGTATGTATGTATATGTATGTATAAATGGATAACGTCGCAAACTTCCATACAATCTCATACAAGCACAATGACGTGCGCGTCTTTTTCATTCTCAATCATTGTTGCGCGGGCGCTTAACAGAAAGAATTTCGTACATTGACCCACTATTACCTTGTCTCTATCACTCGCGCGCAATGATATTGCCATCTCGCTCGCTTGGAGATATTTACCCTATAGTAGTACTTCGCCTTACATTAAAGGTCAATGTACGAAATTCCTTGTCGTTCACGTCCGCGCTTTACACATAATATTTAATTATAATTGATTTTAAGTTATGTAATCTTATATTTTGTTTTTCAGAACCGAAAAAGAAGGTGAAAAAGAAAGGGAAGCTTGCCAAGGTATATATCGCAATTTTATGTTTCAATACCTATTAAGATTGCGCTGAGCATACGCCGTATGTATAGTGCAGGCGCCCTCGTTACTATTATTGTGTTTTCTAATTAACAAAAGAATTTCGTTGCAATCAGACGATACGTTTTCGTAATGCAAGTAAAAACACAATTTATGGGATACGTAACCAACTTTAATAACAATTACTCTTTGAGTAGTCAGCTTAACGGGAAAAGGTGGCCACGTTTTTTCCGTTAAGTTGATAACTCGAAGGTGAATTGTTATTAAACTATATGATATACCCTATCAGTTGTGTTTTCATTTGTAGTACAAAAACCTACCTACCAATTTCAAGAAAATTCTTTAGTTAATTAGAAATCACAATAATAGTAATGAGGGCGCCACTGTACATCCGGCGTACGCTCGGCGCAGTCTTAACGCAATGCCATACCATAACCATGATTACCAGCGTGACTATAACAATTCATTTTACAGGAATCAGTGGTGTTGAAAGCGGAGGAGGTGTTCCAGTGGTCTGAAGACAGTCTGCCAATAGGTTAGTACTCAACTTCGAAGTATTCAGTATAACTGTGTGTTTTGTTTGTGTTTTTGTGTGTTTTTTGTGGGTTTTTTTCTCTTTTTTCTTTTTCTTCCTTTATCTCTCTTGTAATATTTTCGACATGTTTTCCTGCTGAACAACGCATGATATTTGATATTAAGTATATTTAATTTAATATTTATAGCTTTATATAATGCTAGACTAAGTAGTATCATTGTAGTATTGAATATGATTAAAAAACGACTGACTGCTGAGTTTCTTGCGGCGTTTCTTCTCGGCAGTGTCTCCTCTTGGGAAGCGCTGGTAGATTCTTGACGTGTAAAAGTGCCCGTGCGGCCTACTTACTGAATAAATATATTCTATCTTTTTACCCTTTAAACAGAAAAAATTAGGGGTAAATACAGTGAGCAGCAGAAGTATTTAGCTACGCAACCGAAGAGGTCAAAATGATCTGCACTCGACTCTATTGTCAAGAGAATACGTCGTGTCTAGATCATTTTGAGCATGTTATTCTGTTTAGCTACTTTTAATGCTGACTGTACTCCTATTGCTAAAGAAATGTTGCAACAAATAGGAAGCAATCGATTTTTTTTTTTTTAACTGGCCACCACCGGTAAGAAATCTCCATATTAACAGTTTCTGCGCCAATGCGATGTGACAGCGCTAGCACATGTAATAGTAGATTGTTAACCAAGGGATGAAAGTGATCAATCGCTGATCGAGATATTTAGGCTGCACGAGCGATAGCGGGTGCGCCTACAGTTCGAGGGTGCAATTGATACTTTCACCTGAGTTAATCACTCTACTTTTCATTTCGAATATGAGAAACTAAAAAAAAATTTGTATGTTATTGTCACGCTGGTCTTTAATTATTGTCATACAATAATAAACATACAAATAAAATAGACTCCTGAGCGTAGTGAGGGATTCAAGTGTTAACGCCCAAGGTGGAAATAATTTTGCTACCGTGTGACACATTGTTTTTCACATCACCAATGAGGAAAATAAAAGGTGATAAAATTATCAAAATTTGTGGTACTTACCTAATTTTGAAACCGCACAATGTCCTTGAACAGAAAAGTGCCACCTTGATCCCTCCTAGCAGAGAATAAAAGTTCCCTTTCCGAATAGGTAACGTGAAGATACCATTTTAAACCCGCTAATGAGGTACGGAAATTACTTCTCGAATAGACAAGATGAAAACTAGATAAATATTAATCTTATTGTTTATAGAGGAGGAAGCCAAACCGGAGCAAGTGGTTGAAAAAGAAACAAAAAAACCCCCGAAAAAGGGCAAAAAGGCAAAAAAGGAGAAAGAAGAAATACCAGCGTTTGAAAAGGTAAACTGTTAAAGTAACCGGTCAAAGGCCCCTGCCAAGATACTTAACGCTAACGAGCGTTTCTATTCGTTTCGTTTTTAAACCAATCGCGTCACTGGTAGATCACGTGACTTTTCGTATCTCTGAAAGCTACTACGTCGGTACGTAGGTAGTTGCTCACACCGTCCAAACCAGTGATTCCCAAAGTGGTCAAGGTGGACCCCCAGGGGTCCACGGAAGACTCGACGGGGGTCTACGTTGGGCGTGACAAAAAATGGGGGTCACAATCGTAAGTGGGGGTGCATGAAAATTTATTTGGTTTCAATCAATCAATCAATCATTTATTGCATATCACATTACAATTCAAGGTGGAACAAACAGGAATAGGCATACATGTGACACCCTGCAAGGGCGCAGCAACAGAAGAGCTTCGATAGTGAAGAGCTAAAATGTTGGCTTGACTTCTCCTATCAATATAGATAGGCAGATAATATTTTAAGAAGCTCAGCGACTGTTTTAAAAACTTGCATACCTATTCCATATCGATAATTTGCTGTCAAGTACCTACATCCTTCTAATTTTTTTTAATTTTTCGTCGTTGAGAATCAGCCACAACGCAAGTATCCATAGATAGATCTACTTAATCTTCACTTTTTTTTCGAAATTTAGAAACTGGTAGTAATATAGGGGGTTCACCGGATTCAGCAAAAAGTTTAAAGTGGTCTATGAAACAAAAGAGTTTGGGAACCTCTGCTTTAAACTGAGGAATCGATGTCGGAGTTACAAAAGTAAAAAAAATACTTTACCTTACCCCACTTGCTTGCTTGAATTAAAAAAAGAATTTGCATGTCACCAGTATATTATTAATCAATCGATTCGAACAATCGTCGGCATCACAATAAAAACATCAGTACCCTTACCATGAGTTACATTTACCGTCCTCGCTAGCGAGTCGAATGCTCTGACCCTCGCACTCTATAAGAATACTGCGAGGACTGCGAGGGACTGAGCATTCGACTTGCCAGTGAGTACGGTAATTGTGACTCATGATAAGGGTACTGTTTAAGTTCCCCTTCCTTACTTTAGGGTTACATGGGAGCGCTCTAAAAACCTCATAAAGTTGGAAGTAAAAATACACACGTCAAAAATGTGTAAGGAGCAAAAATGTCTCTTTCATATCCATTATGTCGGTACTATTACGATTACTTCGTTCATTGAATACAAAACGGGCACAATCCAAAATGAGTCAGTGTTGCATTTTAAAATTAGAAGCTATTGGAATACGATTTTTAATGGAAAAGCAAATTATTTAGAAATGTGTCCATTTTGTATTCAATGTGCGACTTTACGGTTACTCTACGATTGCATTGCAATCAGACGATGCGTTTTTGTAGTGCAAATAAAAACACAATTTATGGGACAAATTTTAATAACTAGTACCCTTTGAGTAGTCAGCTTAACGGGAAAAGGTGGCCACTTTTTTCCGTTAAGTTGATAACTCGAAGGTGAATTGTTATTAAACTATGTGATATAGCCTATACGAGGGCTGCTACTTAGGTAACCGGAATCCAGGATTCCAACATTTTTAAACGCTATATCTGACCTCCATGGTAAAATTTGAACTTTTTTTAATACTGGCCGCTATATATTTTTTTTCTTATGTACGCTAGTCTTTTGTTTTTGGCGGGTTTAAATTTTAATCTCGCTGCAAGAATGGAACTCACTCGTGAAAATATTCGTGCTATGATTTATTACGATTTTCGGCGTGGTTTAACGCAACAACAGTGCATAGATCAACTAACTTCGACTTTTGGTGATGAAGCTCCATCCAAAACTACTGTGTATCACTGGTTTAGTGAGTTCAATCGTGGACGTAGTATGCTCAGGGACGAAGTTAAGGATGGTCGCCCGAAATCGGTCGTTGTACCACAAAATATTGAAGCTGTGCGAAAACTTATAATGCATGACCGTCATGTTACGTATCGCGAGATAGAGGCGACTATAGGCATATGTATGACGAGCATTAATAAGATATTACATGAACACTTAGCTGTGAAAAAAATTTGTTCGCGTTGGATCCCGCACAACTTAACTAAGGATCAAAAAGAGGCTCGCGTCGAATGGTGCAAGGAAATGTTGAAAAAATATAACCGTGGTGACTCAAAAGCTGTTTATAATATCTACACAGGTGACGAATCCTGGATCTATGCGTATGATCCCGAAACTAAACAACAATCAACGGTGTGGGTGTTTCAAAATGAGCCGAACCCTACGAAAGTAACTCGTGCAAAAAGCACCTTGAAGCAAATGGTGGCCTGCTTTTTTGGTATTAATGGCCATGTGGCTACAGTGCCCCTAGAGAATCGTAAAACGGTTAATTCGGAGTGGTACACGACCATTTGTTTGCCGGAAGTATTTGAAAAAATACGGAAAAACAACCAGCGACGGAGAATCATTCTGCACCATGATAACGCCAGCTGTCATACATCACGTGAAACGACTCGATTTTTGGAAGGTCAAAATATAGAATTAACGGGTCATCCACCTTACAGCCCTGATTTGGCACCCAATGATTTCTATTTATTTCCAAATGTAAAGAATAAATTACGTGGTCAACGATTTTCGACCCGTGAAGATGCCGTCGACGCGTTCAGACAGCACGTTTTGGAGATACCTCAGTCAGAGTGGAAAAAGTGCTTTATAAATTGGTTTCAACGTATGCAAAAGTGCATCGATTATCACGGAGAATACTTCGAAAAACAATAAAACCATATTTAGCCATGTACGTTTGTTTATTTTTTCTATTCCGGTTACATAAGTAGCAGCCCTCGTATATTGTGTTTTTATTTGTAGTACAAAAATCTACCCACCAATTTCAAGAAAATACTTTAGTTTATTAGAAAACACAATAATAGTAATGAGGCGGTCACTGTTCAGTCAACCAATTTGATTCCTAGGCTAGGTTAATTGAAGGAAAGATTAAGGAAGTTGTGGTTAAATTAACTATGTCTCTGTTGTAGGTTTTAACTGCTGTTTACGTATGTGTGATAATATACGAGTATATTGGTATATTATAATTTGTTTTTGTATGTATCTTATTAAAGAAGATATTTCATTTTCTTCCTGTTACTCTGTTGTATGTACTATTTGTTATTTCCTGAAATTTTGTTAATTTGTCTTATCTTCTACATTGTCCTCGCTTATTCATTCCAAGGTTAACTGGAAGGGATCCCATGTGGGATAAGTTGGCCTATGTACATTATTTATATTGATGCACACATGTCTTGTAATTGTTTATCTGCAATAAAGAGTTTCCATACATACATACATACTATGGATGTCGTCAACGTGACGTTAACCAAATTATAGGAAGTTCTTACGTTTTGGTTTTCAACGTAACCTTAACATAGTCCATAGTGGCCTAGAAATTAAACTGGTTGACTGTACATCCAGCGTTTGCTCGGTGCAGTCTTAACTATTATCATTGAGCTAGTGTTTTCTGTCCCAGGGGTTAACGAGTTCTTAATAACACTCGTACAGTCGGCCAAAAAAGTGGTCTACCACCTTACGGATGAAGTTCATTGGCAAGTCATCATACAACAAGTTCGATTTTCCCTTGCAATAATATCATTACAGTGACAAAGTGTCAAGCGAAGCCATAATTAGGTCTCACAGAAACTTTTGTCAAAACTGGTACGGTAGACCACTTTCTTGGCCAAGAAAACCCCAGCAATTTATGAGATTATCGCAAACATACAGATTGACAGACGCGGCGGAGCGTGTTTTATAATATGTGGCGATAGTGATATAAAAGTGAGTTGATCTTTTCCCCGTGTGGTTGCCGGATTAGAATAGTGCCATTCCGTATCTTCCCGTGGATGTCGTAAAAGCCGACTAAGGTAATAAAGGCGTGTAGTACTGTTAGGCGATGGGCTTGCAACCTGTCACTACTTCGCCTAAGTGTGCAAAATGTGGTTACAGAATTATCAAAAAGTTTTTATAGTTGTTGGAAATTCTGTAGCTCTGCCTACCCCACTCTGGGAATAAAGGCGTGAGTTTATGTATGTATGTATGTATGTATGTATATTGATCTTTTTGTATGTCTGTTTGTTACGTCCTCACGGTTAAACTGCCTGCGCAGTTCTCAGAGAACCCATCGTTATATCCGACTCACGCTTGACTGTTTCACGTTCTGAAGGAGTTTAATTATGAAAAGCTTTTACCCTGTAGCTTTTGAGGTGGACTTACGTGTTCTGCCCTCTTTTTAAAAAGCTCGCGGACTTATTAGTGATAGAAGAACTGTTTGTTGTTTTTTTTTGTTGTTAGTGACATGCAAAAACTTTTTTTATAATTGAAATAAATAAAACGATATTTGATTTGACGATAAAAAAACCGCAGAATTTCTGTGTATCCAAAAATTGCAACGGAAAAAGTGAAGTGTTCTATATACCAAATACGACCACAGATACGTGACAAACCGACAAATTAATAGATGCAAGAAGTTTCTATAGCTTATCTCTTGTAACAGCCTAAAAACTGGAAGAAAATGCAAAGGAAAGAGAGAGAGGCGTGGATGGTCCAGCGGATTGAACAATGGCGAGCCGAAATGGAGGCGGAAAAGTTTGTTTCTCATACAACCTTAGTAAACTAACTCATTAAGACTGCGCCGAGCAAACGCCGAGCGTCCAGTGGCGCCCCCATTACTATTTGTTTTCTAATTAACTAAAAAAAATCCTTGGAATCAGACGATGTGTTTTTGTAGTGCAAGTAAAAACACAATTTAAAAGATACGTAACAAACTTTAATAACAATTGCCCTTTGAGTAGTCAGCTTAACGGGAAAAGGTGGCCACTTTTTTCCGTTAAGTTGATAACTCAAAGGTGAATTATTGTTATTAAACTATGTGATATACCCTATAAGTTGTGTTTTCATTTGTAGTACAAAAACATACCGTCCAATTTCAAGAAAATACTTTACTTTATTAGAAAACACAATAAAAGTAATGAGGGCGCCACTGTACATCCGGCGCACGCTCGGCGCAGTCTTAACGGTCGGTCTTATAAGAAGCTGCACACTGTACTGCTTTTGTCACTTCAATGTCATGATGATAGGAGTCCAAGGGGCAAAATTGTATGACAGGCAGGGAGTTCCTATATCGATAAACTGAATTATCGATGTTTTTTTACGTGTACTATTGACCGCCCCCAGCATTGTATGTATTTTTCATAAGTATTGTTCTGAAGATGAGTATGAAGTTCATACAGCATATTAAAAAAAAATGTTATGCTCCTATGACCTCCACAGAAATAGATAGTCAGCCAAGACGGAGACGTTTAACGCTCGAAAATTAGGAACAAATCCAGGGGTGTTATACTCTCAAAAACAACGGACGGTCGGACGATCCAGCGAAATCGCAGCGGCGAGTTTAAGTAGTCCCGTCAGAGCGAACAAAACACATTTTAGCGCGTGCATTTTCAATTAAGTAGCCTTATACGCTCGATCCATCGCCAGAAACCATGCTGCTAAATTGAAAATGCACGCGCTAAAATATGTTTTGTCGCACTGACGGGACTACTTAAACTCGCCGCTTGGACATTCACTTGTTCGTCCGTCCGACCGTCGTTGTTGAGAGAATCATAGCCTGATCGTTTATTTTAACAATAGTAGATGGGACAGTAGTTATAATATAATGAGTAAAGTTTCAAAAATCATTTTGAAAAAAAGAGGAGAATTACGTTATGTTCAATTTTTAAAATTTTAATAAAGTAATGTTTTTACAAGAAACTCGAGTGGGAGAACAAAGGACTTTCGATATCGGGTGTAGGGTTATCTAATCTTCGATTCGCAGACGACATAGTGCTGTTCGCTTATGGCCCGGAAGAGCTGCAGACTATGGTCAGTGAACTGCATAACGCATCTTATGTTAAAGGACTGGAGATGAACCTGGGTAAGACTAAGGTCATGACAACAGATACCGCAAGTACCGCAATAGTTACAGTCAACGGTACACCACTAGAGCGAGTAGAAAAGTATGTCTACTTAGGTCAGGAAGTTAAAATGGGAAAGGAGAACCAGGAAACGGAAATCGCCAGGAGAACACGTCTGGGTTGGGCAGCCTTCGCGAAGCTGGACTTTGCTTTCAGAATGAACCTCACCAGTCGTCAAAAAGCACGTATATTTAACCAGTGCATCTTGCCAGTCCTTACTTATGGAGCGGAAACTTGGGTGACAACCAAATCTATCCTCCAGAGGTTAATAGTCACCCAAAGGGCAATGGAGCGTAGGCTGGTAGGAGTAACATTACGAGATCGGAAGACTAACAACTGGTTGAGAAAACAAAGCAAAGTTGCGGATGTAGTAAAGCGTATAGCCAAACTGAAGTGGCAATGGGCTGGTCACGTTGCCCGAAAGTCAGACTCATGGTGCAAGACCCTATTAGAATGGAGACCGTGGGAGCAAAAAAGACCGGTTGGAAGACCACAGATGCGTTGGAAGGACGATATCAGAAAGGTTGCGGGAAATAACTGGATGCAAACAGCCCACAACAGAACAACATGGAGAAAGCTGAAGGAGGCCTACACCAAACTGGTTGAGAATGGCTTGAGATGATGATGATGAATGTTTTTACATACAAAACTTAAAGTGATCACTAGTATGTAGAACAAACATTGATAGTTAAGTTTATCGATACAGCAGTGTTCGCATTGTTGTGTTCCGGTTTGGGGATAAGACAGCCGGTGAAATGACTAGCATAGAGGCATTCTATCTTAGTCCTCAGGGTTGGCAATGCATTTGCAGTCTTACGATTGCATTGCAGTCTTGTGAATGCGAATGTCTATGGGTCACAGTTTCCACTTACCATCAGGTGGCCTGTGTGCCCGTTTGTCTTCTCCACGCCATAAAAAAAAAATGAACTCTCTACCTGTCATACAATTTTTTTTGATCATGATTGGACAGCCGTTAGGCATTAAAGCGACAAGGTACGTACCTACGGTCGGCCAAGAAACTGGTCTACCAGTTTTGACAAAAGTTTCTGTGAGATCTAATTATCACTAGGATTGACACTTGTCCGTGTCGTAATATTATTGCAAGGGAAAATCGAACTTGTTGTATCATGACGTGCATGAACTTGAACCGTAGAGTGGTAGACCACAGTTTTGGCCGACTGTACAAAAATATGCATCTATTTATAAAGGCCGGGCCGCTGAAACGGGTAAACCGATTTGGATGCGGTTTTTTTATCCGTTACAAACTCACAAGTCAATTTTTATGCTATGTTATATTTTATATGCTATTAACTATGTTTTACTTTTGACCAACTGGAAAAAAAAACTCGTATTTGAATAGTAGATTGTGATAATTATTTTATTTGGGTGTTAGTTTTAGTTTTAAACGTATTAATTACTGTAATAATACCATAAGAGTGCCTTTATGTATTGATATGAAAATACTTTAATAGTTAAAAAACATTAAAAACCTACTAACAGTACATTTAACCAGCCCCCTATTTCACAACAGTGACTGGTGAAAATTGTATGTACATTGCGTAGCTTAGAAGAAGTCGAGTAATGTAAGAACTTGACGACTCATCAATGTATACTGAATTACCACATGTAATCTGTTACTGCCAAGTTTGAGAAATAGGTGCGCTATTATACTTCATCTTAAACCGTATTTATTATTATGTTGCTTACATTAGAAATAATTAAAAAGGTGTACTTTTAAAAAGTTTCATTAGAGACCTATAGTTCGTTCGGATAGGTATTTAACGAAATGTAAACAAAAAAACCTCGTGACATAGTTGGTCAGCCAATAGGAGCAGAACACTAATACTCGTACGTCAAAGCTCGGTCAAACAGTTTTGATTGGCTGTTAAACAGAGCCGTGTTGTTTGTTTACATTTAGTTATTGGAACGAAGTATAGATATAGAGATTGTTTCCTTTAATTAGAATTATTGTATTTCTAGAGGTGTTATCTATATACAACCATAATTAAGTTAGTAACATATTAGTCATATTACCATTGTAACATAAATACTTAACTATAGTTAATCCACTATAGTTTAAATTTTATAAGAACTGACACGAATGGGTCGAAATTAACTATTCACACACACTGGTAATAGATATTTAAAACTCCTGACACTGCGGCTTAGGCAGCCTATCCACTGGACCGGAGTGAGGCAGCGGAACGGTGACCGAGGAGAAGATCCACCAATAGGAACACTCCATTTTCCTAGCCTCGCTGAGCGCAGCTCTCCTATTGGTGGATTGTGGCTCACAGACCCACTGCCTCGCTCCTGTCCAGCCAATGGACAGGCAGCCTTTGTCTGCCCGCCCATATGGTAAAGTAAAACACAACCTATATGGCTTACCGATGTACCTGCGCAAAAGGCGAATTTTCGAAGCGCATGTCCCTATTCACCCTGTTTTACGGTACACCTTTGCCACCCTTGGCTAAAAATAACTGTGCTAATGTTTTTTTTTAAGGTTCAAAAATTAATTAGAAAAAAAACATGCCAATATATTTTCATCTGGTTTTCCATTTTATAATAATCCAATTTGTCTATTTCCGACCTAAATAATCTAAGGCCCGTATCAATAAACTAATCTCAACTCTAATGCTCGTCTCGAGATGTGTCAAAAATGACAGTGTTCTATGGTTTGACGTTTACTTTGACGTATCTTGTGACGCGCATCTCAGACAAGATGAGTTTATTAATACGGGCCTAAAACCCAACGTGGGCTTGATCATTTCAAAATGGACGCGAATACAGATTATGCAATGAAACGGCGCTTAAAAAGCCTACCTTACCTGTGGTATTTTTCTAGACAAGCAATCCTGGCGGGGGCGAAAGAGAAGAGGCTGAGAGAGGCGAAGCAGAGGGCAGAGCTGATGGCCAAGGATAACGAGGAACAGGAAATCAGGCGAGACCTATTGGCGAAGACCTGTGTACTCTTCCAAAGTAGGTGCAAAACTTTATATAACGCACAAATTTTGAAAGAATGGTGCCCCTTCTAATAGAGCTGATATCTTGTAAGACTGCACCGAGCAAACGTTGAGCGTCCAGAAGAGGCATAGGTACACACACACAGACGCGGTCACACCCCCACATCCCTCTTTTTGCGACGGGGGTTAAAATTTGCTTGAATTAAATGTATACTATTTGTTTTAGGGTTTGAGAAAGAGCAATTCGCATATCTTAACATGAAGCAAAAGCTAGCGGAGGTGAGTATTCCTCTTAAATTGTCGTATAATTTGTAATACGTTGGGGTTTTCGGTGTGGGAATGATTTAACTAAGAATAAAGATAAACAGATAGATTAATCTGAGCAAATATCATATTATGCCTAATATTGCCTAATGAATAACTACCTCTCTGCGATTTGTATACACACTGTGATACAATTTTATTTTAACTTATGTACAAGTACCCCAACGAAAATGTTAAGCACTTTAGTGCACTGTCATAATAAACTTCGAACTGAACATGAAATGACAAGTATGACAATAATAATGGCAGTCACAATGACAAGGTTCTAAGTATGCCCAACATTTTTATTCGGTGACTGTACCTAATGCTTTAGTTTTACTACCAAGGCTACAATTATATGAGATAATGCGGGTGGTAGGGCCTTGTGCAAGGGTCCGTCCGGATCGCTACCACCATCTTATCCATTAACCTACCGCCAAACAGCAGTGTTCGCATTGTTGTGTTCCGGTTTGGGGATAAGACAGCCGGTGAAATGACTAGCATAGAGGCATTCCATCTAAGTCCTCAGGGTTCGCAACGCATTTGCAGTCTTATGATTGCATTGCAGTCTTATGAATGCGAATGTCTATGGGTCACAGTTTCTACTTTCCATCAGGTGGCCTGTGTGCTCGTTTGTCTTCTCCATGCCATAAAAAAAAAAAACGTTGACTAATTACCTGCAGTAAATTTAGTGGTTGACACGATTTTCAAAATAAACTATTAATGTTTTTGGTTTTTGTTGGTTTTTTATTCCGTTTATTACTTTCACCACCACCAACCAATTCCACCAACTGCCTATTTTTTTTATTTAGCGATAAGCTTGCTTGTGAACTCACTTTGTATTCCATGCTGTTTTATTATGTGGTGTCCAATAAAGAATATTTGTAGTGTGTTGTATCTATTCTATGTCTATTCTCTTATATATATTATATCTATGGGTCTCTATTGACTGCCATAATTATTTTTAGTCATACTTAATGTGTTTTAAGTAGTGTCCGACCGAAATTTCGGTTTCGGTTTCGGTTTCGGCCAGTTTCGGCCAAAAAATCAAGTTTCGGCCCGAGTTTCGGTTTCGGCCAAAAACGGCCGAACCCTTCGGCCGCGCCGAAACTTACAACATCGTACCTTGTGTTACAAATAATGTATTTTTTTCACTTTATAGGGTAGTTAAATTTTCAAACAGAACCTCTGTAACTGTGTTGAAATTTCATTGTGATAAATCTTTGAAAGTAGAAACCTGTAATTATAGGTCGGCGAGATATTAATTTTAGAAAAAAACGGGCTTACTAACATTTTTTCGACTTTTTAAGGACTTTTTTTTTTTATAAAAGGTTCGGTTTCGGTTTCAGTTTCGGCCGAAACTACAATGAAACCGAACCTTCGGTCTCGGTTTCGGTTTCGGCAAAATAACATGTTTCGGTCGGTCACTATGACTTAAAACTTTTAAGTCATAATTTTCGCAAGTTATAATGCATTTTTCTCAGGACACGGTTATTTTTTCAGGATTTTTATAAAACTAACCTAACCTAACTAATCTACACGATAAACGTTTATTAAAAACTGTAACTTCAGCCTGAAAGAAGTTATGACAAAAAAATGTATGACTAACAATACATTATGACCAACGATATGTATGACAGTCAAAGGGATCCGTATATCTATAATGTGGTCCAACTACTACAGTGGCAACAATACCTCTGCTGCGATGGTCTGCCGGACCCTCGCGTCGTGACGCAGATGAGCACCTACCTCCACGTGTGGGAGAACACGGAGGACTGTCACGACAACGAGCTGGCTCGACGCTGCGTGGAGGCGCTGCCGGTAACGATCGCTTCATCGTCATCGTCATTATCATCGCCATCATCATTGTTACCATCATCAACATCAGCGCTATCATCATCATCGTTACCATCTTCATCGCCATCATGATCAACGTCCTTAAGTTTACCGTTTTTTTCTGCGTCTCTGTGTATATGTATCTCTGTTTTTGTGTACCGGTGTATCTAAGTATATGTGTCTGTGGTATCACAGTTCTCAATTTCTTGGGTTTCATTGCTATCATCATCATCATTATCATCATCAACGTCGTCATCTTCTTGCCTTACTAAGAAAGCTAAAGAAAATAAGAGAGATAGAGTAGGTAAATAAGAGAGCTAAAGTCTGTAAGCGAGCTGAAGTAAGTGAGTTTTATCTTAAATATAAATAAATATAAATAAATACAAGAAGACAATCTCACACCAATTGACCTAGTCCCAAACTAAGCTCTAGGCTTGTGCTATGGGTACTAGACAACGATATAAATACTTATATAGATAAATAATATACTTAGATAAATAGGAAACATCCATGACTACACACTTGTCATGTCACTTATCACACAAATATCTGCCCTTACCAGGATTTGAACCCAGGACCACTAGCTTCGTAGGCAGGGTCACTACCCACTAGGCATCGTCATCTTGTTGATGATCTAAAAACTTATCTAACGCTAATATTTATCATTATTTCCAGATGATAGAACTTCTTGAAGAAATTGTCGCTAATTCGAGGCAATACACAGAGAGGCAAGCTAGAGATTTTAATGAAGTAAGTTTCATCTTTTTAATTTTCATATCACTAACACAATAATAAATAAACTCACGCCTTTATTCCCAGAGTGGGGTAGGCAGAGCTACAGAATTTCCAACAACTATAAAAACTTTTTGATAATTCTGTAACCACATTTTGCACACTTAGGCGAAGATGTTTACCACTGTATTAGTGACAGGTTGCAAGCCCATCGCCTAACAGTACTACACGCCTTTATTACCTTAGTCGGCTTTTACGACATCCACGGAAAGATACGGAGTGGCACTATTCTAATCCGGCAACCACATGACACACATCACTAAATGAATATATAAAATACTTTACGTTACGTTACGCACGTTAGACTCCTCTGGCCCACGTTAATCATTTAGGTTCGCGATAACAATTCGATTTGGTTTAACCGGGTCCATATTGACTCACATAAAATTCTTATTCCTATTTTTTGTTTTCTTACCGATTTGTATTCATAATAATCACTCTTCATAATTTTTTTCCTCATACTTTTATCTTCATACTTTTTAAGTCATAATTATCGCAATTCATAATGCATTTTTTTTTAGGATTCGTTACTTTTGAGATTTTTTTATAAATCTAACCTAACCTAACCTAACCTTATTACACGTAAGATATTTGAGAAATGGTGAAAAGTGTACGGCTTCATTAATATTGGCGTTATGAATGCAGATGATTATGAGTTCCGATCGTTAGTACTAAAAAAATATATGAAGAGTATGATGAGTGATCATTATGATGTAAAATGGTATGACAAACATTTTCGGACTTCCGATAATAGGACTTAAAAAGGTATGTGAGTAGATACGCACCCGGTTTAACCGCTGAGACACAGAACAAATAGTAGTTTTTAGGGTTCCGTACAAAAAAAAACGGAACCCTTATAAGATCACTCGTGCGTCCGTCTGTCCGTCTGTCCATCACAGCCAATTTGCTCAGAAACTACTGGACCGATTGAGTTGAAATTTAGTACACATATAAATTGATGACCCAAACACAGATGGGCAAAGTACCTAAATAATTTAGTTTTTTAAATAAGGGTCAATACAAACCTTACTTTGTCACATATCAAATAAAAGAGCTCGCTATAAGGATCTCAAACATATTTTTGTTATTATTGTAAAATAAATAGTTTTGATTTTATTCTTGAAAGAAGACAAAAATTTACCATCCCCTGATCTCCCTGATTGATCCCAGCGAACTAAAAAATGTAAACGACTCCAAATGGATTTAAGTGTAGGTACGGTCACGAGCGTTAATTTGGGACCCATTTCAAGAAAAATATGCTTGAAGTCGTCAATTCATTAGAGAAGTCAATTCATTTGTAACTGTTAGGAAACTCAACGTTATTGTTGTAGAATGTCAGATTGACTTTGGACCTACGGTGGGTCCCAAATTTAATCTCGTGACTGTTTATTAAAGCCCACTCTACACTATTAATGGATTTGAATGTACAAACAGTCCACTTGACCCATTAATGGATCCTGGTGGACTAGTGATGGGTATATTTCGAACCGTCTCAAGCCCTGCCGCGTATATCGAGCGGTAGATACAGGTTGGCCAAATAACAGGTATACACTTTAGTTTTGTAATTTTATTCTATGAAATATATATTTTTTTAAGTATTGCTTGTTAAATGTAGTATTTAGGGCAGTTAAACATGGAAAACAATGTCAGACAAATGTCCACCTCTAGCACCATGGCAGATGTGAACCCTTTTCATTGCGTTTTTCATTACATTTTCACTCATTTCCTGCGTTATCTCAGTGACTGTGTCTTGAATATTTTGTTTTAATTGCTGAAAGTTCATTGGCCTGTTCCTTTAGATAGCCCCACAGAAAAAAGTCAGGGGCTGTTAAATCAGGCGATCTTGGGGGCCAATCAATGTCACCGTTTCTCGAAATTAATCGACCGGGAAACGTTCTTTTTAATGTTTCTATTGTGGCTCGTGCCGTGTGACACGTTGTTCCGTCGTAAAACAATCCATAACCAATTTGCCGTAGGTATCTACTCAAAGTAATTTTCATGCAACAACGGTCATATTTACCGCCAAAACAAAATGGCGGCAAAAAAAAGTAGTATACCTCCAAATTGGCCACCCTGTATAAAATGCTCCTCTTCCCTCCCACTGCAAGCCTGTAGCCACTTACACACACTCACTTCTAGACTTTACCAGATCCGTCTAGCCCTTCGAGCAGCTCTCTCCAACGCGATACAATGCGCGTCCTTCTCCATACTTCGGAACCTGCAGAAGAACCTCAAGCGTGAATCCATAAGGATTGCCACGTACCACCGGGAGTTCGATGGGCTCAAACTGGACGTGTGGGTGGCTGTCCGCATGCCGACTAGAAAACCGAAGCCAAACGAACCTGCACGGTAAGACATATCGTTCATTGAATACAAAACGGACACATTCCAAAATGATAATAATAATAATAATAAAGTGCCACTATTCTATCCTGGCAACCTGACCATTCTCCTTTTCGTTGTTTTTAATTTTTAGCCACATTCTCACTGAACTTTTTTTTTGTCATAACTTCTTTCAGGCTGAAGTTACAGTTTAATATAAACGTTTATCGTGTAGATTCGTTAGGTTAGGTTAGGTTAGTTTTATAAAAATCCTGAAAAAATAACCGTGTTTTTTTTTTATGGCATAGAGTAGACAAACGAGCACACAGGCCACCTGATGGTAAGTGGAAACTGTGACCCATAGCCATTCGCATTCACAAGACTGCAGTGCAATCCTAAGACTGCAAATGCGTTGCCAACCCTGAGGACTAAGATGGAATGCCTCTATGCTAGTCATCCTGACCTGACCCTCCTCCGTCTTCCGTCTGATCCTGTCCTGTGTCCTGAGAAAAATGCATTATAACTTGCGAAAATTATGACTTGATACAGATTATAACTAAAAATAATTATGGCAGTCAATAGAGACCCGTAAGATAAGATAAGTTGGCCTGCGCAGGGAGCCCGTGGACCTGGCGTTCCCGGCGCTGAAGGTGGGTGTGCGGCTGCCGGCCATCATAGACAGCAGCTGCGTCGGCGTGCGCGCAGCCCGCTCGATGGTGGACCTGCTCAGCGAGGGTACGCGTAGCTTCGCGCTCAAGGAGGAGAAAGCCAACCGATATCAAGGTAAGACATCATCAGAGCAGGGCTTGGGAACCTGTTAGAGCTAGGATTTTTGGTGGCATACAGGGAATGCAAATAACCAGTTATAACTGGTTTTAACCGGTTATTTTGATACAAAAACAGCTAAGAACGCAAATAACCAGTCTTAACCGGTTTTAACAGTTTGTAACCGGTTTTAACCGGTTAATTTCATACAAAAACGTCTAATAACCGGTTACATTGCATTCCCGGCATACCATATTCACCACGCCATCCAAACTAGGTAACATGCTACCAAGGTTAATCCCAGCGATCACACCGCTCGTGAATCGGTTCCGGTCCGAGCGAGCTTAGACAATCGCAATCATTTTCATTTTGATAGGTTGAAAATGAGTCAGCTTTCGAAATGAAAACAATAGTTCCACTTTGAAGTCGCAATTGCGAGTGCGTTACGCAATATGCCAGCTGGTTAAGAACCATAACTAGGGTTAGGACGTTTGGTGGCAAACCGCGGTTCAAGAATCCATAGAGTCGCTATTCCATCGCACTTGGCCTGTTTTTTAACATAGTGTCTGTCACTATTTTAAGACTGCGCCGAGCAAACGCCGAGCGTCCAGTGGCGCCCTTACTATTATTATGTTTTCTAATTAACTAAAGAATTTCCTTGGAATCAGACGAAATGTTTTTGTCGTACAAGTAAAAACACAATTTATGGGATACGTAACAAACTTTAATAACAATTACCCTTTGAGTAGTCAGCTTAACGGGAAAAGGTGGCCACTTTTTTCCGTTAAGTTGATAACTCAAAGGGTAATTGTTATTAAACTATATGATATACCCTATAAGTTGTGTTTTCATTTGTAGTAGAAAAAGAACAAGAAAATACTTTAGTTTATTAGAAAACACAATAAAAGTAATGCGGCGCCACTGTACATCCGGCGTACTATCGGCGCAGTCTTAACTTGCGGTTTGTCCATTTTTTTACAGATCTGTTCGTTTACAACGTCAAAGAACACGTGGAGGTGTATAAGGTCAAGAAGAACTTTGACAACATCAGAACACAGTTCTACAAGGACATCGGCGTAAAGATAAGGGAGCTGGAAAACTTCTTGAAAGCGAATCAGTAAGTTGTACACAAAACTTAAAATTCATAGTAGATTGTTAACCAAGGGATGAAAGTGATCAATTGCACCCTCGAACTATATAGGCGCACGCTTTTTTATTAAAAGCATTTTTAGCTGGAATAAATACAGTGCCTCGACCATTTCGGGCTCTGAGAATCTCTATGCTTAACTGGTGCTTGCTCTTTCAGATACGCCAAGACGGACAAGGAGAAGGAGGAGCTGGACAACCTAAATATGCAGGAACCGCCGCCATTACTGGACCCCCGGGAGTTCGTGACTGAACAGAACGGTAAATCATCATCAGAGTTCGGAGTTTTCATAGCAAGGTATAAGACGAAAGAGAGCTGTGGAGTCGACATAACCATCAAAAATCAATTCTTACTCATACTCATTTGTTTATTTAGTTCCAAAATGCTTTTGTATTCGCCCTGAGCCCCTGAGTAAAGCAGCTAAGCTAATTTTCATGAACATACATATTATTTAACATAAATCTCATAATGTTATGAAAATTAAAAGTGAAATTTATTATACAAAAATTAAAACTTACACATACATATTACATACATTAAATCACGCCTGTTTCCCAGAGGGCTAAGCAGAGACCACTTTTTTCCACTTGCTACGATCTTAATAAACGAATGAGTATGAGTAGGAGTTGATTTTTTATGTTAATGTCGACTCCACAGCTCCCTTTCGTCTTACCGTGCTATGAAAACTCCGAACCCTGGTCATAACTAATAAAGATGGCAACTGATGGATGCAAATTACGTCAAAATAATGTCGAGCGATATCCGTAATGTATATTAGATAGTAGACTACGAACAATTATTTTAAATTAATTTTAATATTGAAAGAAACATAAAACGTCAATGCAACGGAAAAGTCTAAGCCGTCATAGATTTAATCACTTTATAGTTTCACTAGCGACCCGCCCTCGCTTCGCTTCGGTTTATGTGAGTATCATATATACCCTATAGCCTTCCTCGATAAATGGGCTACCTAACACTGAGATAATTTTTCAAATCGGACTAGTAGTTCCTGAGATTAGCGCGTTCAAGCAAACAAACAAACTCTTCAGCTTTATAATATTACTAGCGACCCGCCCTCGCTTCGCTTCGGTTTATATGAGTTTTCTGTAACACCCGTTCATAAAAAAATCATTTATTATACATGTAAACCTTCCTCTTGAATCCCTCTATCTATTAAAAAAAACCGCATCAAAATCCGTTGCGTAGTTTTAAAGATCTAAGCATACATAGGGACAGACATCGGGAAGCGACTTTGTTTTATACTATGTAGTGATATAGATTGGTCATACAGCGGGGCAATGCTCCATGATATTGTATTTCACCAGACCTTTCAACGAGATCACCATAAGTGAAATTAAAATTAAAATCGGCCATGAAATACGGACGATACAAGCATTTTAAACTGGTAATTAGACAGCGATTAGACAGAGAGATCCAATATGCACTGTGACGTCATATAACATGTCGGCCATGTAAACTTCATGCTAAATTCTGTTCACCATAAAAGAAGATGTAGTGACTAAGATTGAAAAGGGCGTGCTTCGATGGTTCGGTCATTTGGAAAGGATGGATGAAAGTAGATTGACGAAAGAGATATACAGATCGAAAGTGAGTGGACGGGCCGGAAGGGGCCGCCCTAGGCGTACTTTTTCGAGTCGAATCGGAGAAATACTGGAAAAGGGCCGACTCTTAAGTACCCGAAACCGACGTGCGTGCATGACTCGATGTATGAATGTGGAAGAAGCGAAAGAAATTTGTCAAGATTGTAGCAAATGGAAATAAGTGGTCTCTGCCTACCCCTCTGGGAAACAGGCGTGATTTAATGTATGTGTATGTATGTATGTAAATTATGTTTAGCTAGAAAGAGGTAGGCCAATCTTTGTGGGATTATATTATCATGATTATTTTTATAGTTATTCAAATTATTTTTAATTAAAGATTTTTATCAACTGTTTCTTAATGAAGCTGTGAAAAAAGGTCGTGAATATTCTCAATTGTGGTAAGGTTTTTCATGTTTAATGTTCACCTATATACATTTTGTTTCTTGTGTTATTGCAGAGCAAGCAAGCGTCAAGTTTTTGAAGAAAAATTTGCCTAGGTGCAGAGCTGGTGAAGTTAACCTAAGGAAATACAGGTGAATACTAATAATACTACATACATACATACATTAAATCACGCCTGTTTCCCAGAGCAGGGAAGGCAGACACCGCTTCTTTTCACCCGCTACGATCCTGACAAATATCTTTCGCTTCCACTTTCATACATCGACTCATGCACGTCGGTTTCGGTTACTTAAGATTCGAACCTTTTCCAGTACTTCTCCGATTTGATTCAACAGTACGTCTAGGGCGGTTCCTTCCGACCCTACAGCTCACTTTCGCTCTGTATTATCATATAGTACTTATATATTTCACGTTATGTCAAAAGCCGTTCTTTCTTGTTCAAAGCACTTTTTACATAACGCCACTTAATAAAATCACACTATCGTCCTAAGGCCACACAACGAAATTGGTCAAAATAAAGTCAATTAGGTATGTAATTTGATCATTAAAGTCGAGTCCAGAATTAGGTGAACTAACTTGACAGTTCATTGTACACTGATGTTGCCACAGTTTGGCTAGTGCTGTTAATATCGATAGCTAACGGATGTGGAATTGTCATCGACGATATTATAGCGTTTGTCTCTATCGCACTTTCATATTTGCCAGAAAGAAAGGGGTGAATGTTATATGTATGGTACATGAAATGTACCGTACTAGCCCGACAGAAGCCACCTAAAAGGATCACAATGGCCTGTTGTAATAAAAGTATTATTTTTGTATTTTGTTCCTAATTTGAGGAGTAAGTATCGTAAATATCCGCTTTAAACCGTACATCCTTCAGAAAAATATCATAAAAATTGCTGTATTTCGTCAATATTTCGCAAGTATGTATCAGTATGAAAGTCTCAACGATAATTATTTGATAAAATATAAATATAATCAGATTTATAGAAGGCACAAGGTTATATCGACATATTTGTGTCGACACAAACCTATCACTATTTATTTTTTCCTATGTCTGGCAACATTTGACGACGCGCTGGCCTAGTGGGTAGTGACCCTGCCTACGAAGCTAGCGGTCCTGGGTTCGAATCCCGGTAAAGGCAGATATTTGTGTGATGAGCGCGAATATTTGTTCCTGAGTCATGGATGTTTTCTAATGTATCACTATCACTATCACTACATATTATAAAACAAAGTCGCTTCCCGCTGTCTGTCCCTATGTATGCTTAGATCTTTAAAACTTCGCAACGGATTTTGATGCTGTTTTTTTTAATAGATAGAGTGATTCAAGAGGAAGGTTTTTATGTATAATAAACTTTGTTTTATGTACGAGTGTTACCGAAAACTCACATAAACCGAAGCGAAGCGAGGGCGGGTCGCTAGTTTAAGTATATATTTCTCTATAATAAGTATTTATATCGTTGTCTAGTACCCATAGTACAAGCCTAGAGCTTAGTTTGGGACTAGGTCAATTGGTGTGAGATTGTCCCCTTATATTTATTTATTTATTAATTAATTTTCGGCTGTCACGTTAGTTCCCCTAATTCTAGACTCGACTTTAGTAGCAACAAAAGAAATTCCACTTTACCACTTACCTACTTCATTCACTATTTTGAGAACAATTGACCTCAGCCGGGCCTAGTATGTCTGCGTCTATATCGCGTGTCAAATGTGGATAAAGCATCCGTCACTCTCGTACTTATTTACGTGTCAGAAGATTCCGTATCCAAATTTTGTCACTCGATAAACGCAGCCATATTAGGTCCCCTGTCGCAACACTACCGCCGCCATTTTAAAATCATCTCTCTAAATGACAGTAGTGACGTGCTGCAAGCCTCGATATGTCTTCTGTTCAGGATAGTCGACGGAGTTCTCAACTTGGACTTGCTGATCGTGCCTCCTCAGCCGAAAAGAATAAAAGGCAACGCCGAACTAACTACATGTAAGTCGTTAATTTTAACTGTCATATACAGACATAGGATTAACGGACGGACGGACAGACATAGCGAAACTATAATCTATAGCAACATTAAACGTATCTTTACGGTACACTTGTATGTGAGTAATGCAACACTTGTATGTGAGAATTGGAATATTTTGTCAGTTGTCTACGAGCGCCCATATCTATTTGACATTTAAGAAATATTTCAAGTACGAAGTGTTTTTTAAATGCCCATTGCTTCTTATTCATAAACGCAAAATAGCTAGTGTGCTTGAAATATGCTATCCTATCTGTCATTATGACATTTGAATTTGACAGACGGCCAGTAATACTTTAGCTAAATATATTTTTTTGCGTTTACGCTTAGGAAAAACCTATCACTTTAGTTTAATCCGTAAAATTCATTGAAACAATAAACGATAAAATAATTAATTTATTAAATTAAAAAACAATTATACTTATCATAGACAGGCAGATGGCAATTCTAAATATTACAAATACCTTATCATAAACTATAGCTCAGGTAGCAGTATTTACATCCTATCAACTACTGGAAAACCACCAGAGGGAACCATCATCATGGGACCTATTCCTATGTCCTTAGGTCCCATTATAAGTCTAATGTAACCTTAAAAAATATATGCAAAGTTGGTGAAGTGAACAACTTAAATTAACCAGGTTAAATGAGCTATGAAAGATGATAAGACACATGCTACGGCACGACAATTTCTTTTTGAAAATTTTCGAGGGCTAAGTTGAGGGAAAAAGAGGAAGAACGACCTCTTACTTCAGCCAAATAAGACAGAAGGCCTGTGTCAGAACAAAGCAAAGTTGCAATGATTCCGCTGACAAGGAGCATATCTCTTATGTTACATTATGAAAGAGCTACCATAGATCCCTGTTACAATGACCGTGTCATGTCGCGGGAAACTCGCCATTAATAAATGAATTAACGACTGGGTTATAGGTAGCTCCAAAAGCAACGAACCTTACCACGACTATACTTAAACACAATTTTTTCTTATAACCTGCCTGAAAGCCTAAAGGAAATAGTGGACTACTATCTAAGGCCGAAAATATTTCGCTATTATCCTAATTTACAATTAACCTGTTCCTATCGTGTAACAAAAAGTCATCCATGTCCCCTAATCCATTTAAAACGAAAAGAACAGGTACATTAGCACTAAAGAGTGTGAAAAAATGAGAGCGCTGTTTAGAGTGAAATTAACGACCTCGTCCAATCTTTATACAAAACTTGATGGTGGTGGCCACTTGAGAATATTGTGACTCCACCTATCGCCACGTCAAATTCTTTGCCAAGCTATACACAGTTATTTCTCGAACATTCTTGGAAATATTTGTACCTAAGGTAAGTAGGTAGGAGCAATACCAGACTCCCCCAGTACCACATTGACGTCTTCTTCCTGGCCTAGGTCGAAAAGTAAGCATGATAATTATAAATCCATTATCTGCCTTTTAATGTACGTGTTTGAGCAAAGCTTGTGTTGGATTTTACCGACAAACTTCATTTTCGGCTGAAACCGTATTTATTCCAAATTAAGTCACATTAGCTCCTGCGCCTAGAAAAATCTTTCGATGAGCTGACATACATACAATCGATCACGCCTCGTTCCGGTAAGGGTAGGCAGAGACCACTTCCTTCCACTTCCTACTTTCCTCCTCACGTATGTCTCTTCATACATGTTCTCCTGACCTAGCCCTTTCTATTACTTTATAGTCAGAAAAACGCAATATTCACGCAAGCGAATCGTTCTCATGCTCGGGGCGCCGTGCGGCCACGCTGCGGCCAAGTCGTTTCCAGAAGTCCCTCTGTGCACTCTCGCCGTCCTGGTAGACTATGTAGGTCTTCGTCAGCATCAGGTAGTGCAATGTGTTCGGTCGCAGACGTCGGGGAATGTCTTCTAGAAGGATCAGGATGAGATCTTCACGGCGGGTTTCTAGCAGTCTGAAAGAAGAACAAGAGACTATTGGTTAATGGGATCTAATTTTAATGTACAGTGTGTTACGAGCGCCCAGGCTTTGTTTAAAGTAGGTTAAAATAACGTATACCTGTAACGTAACTATAACATTAATTTAATTATTCAACAAATTTTCAGGCATTGTTAACTTTCTAACAAAATTTTAATTGCCACCAATGTAAAGCACAGCAATTCGACAAGTGTAAATGGCAGTCGACGGATACTTTGATTATTATGATTTGCCCCCGTACCACGACATCCCTTGTACTAAGCAACAGCGATACTGATAACGATGAACACGCAGCACATGCACTACTTTAAAAATGGACAGTATCTAAGAAAATTCATTGTGAAGTTATTTTAATTATTTTTTAATTGATAATACTTGCAAACAGTTGCTGAAGCAATATACTATCGGCAGTTTTAATAAATGCCCGTATGCCGGTAACACACTGTAGTTAAGTTAGAGGACACCCGCGACTTCGTAGAGTAATAAATAATTTCCCACTATTACCCCCTATTGCTCCTCGTTACTCAGGTTTTACAAAAAAACTCTTGGTGACCCGAAGCCAAAGAGATTTGTCAGGATCGTGGCAGTTGGAAAGAAGTGGTCTCTGCCTACCCCTCTGGGAAACAGGCGTGATTTAATGTATGTATGTGTGTATGTATAATGGGAACATCTACTTTCAGAACTGAAACCTCTTAAACGGCCAGACTGACTTTCATCACATTTGGCTGAGAACCATCTAAATTCAAATATCTTACTATTAAAAAATCTATATCACTGCGATTTACAATGCCACAGACAGATATACATACATAAAGACACAGAGAAACACAAGTTAAAATTGTAACTACTCTTTTGCGTCAAGGGTTTTACAACACCCAGATTCGAGGGTTACCTGTGCTGTGCAAGGTGCATCTCGAACTGGCACCACTGGCTCAGCAGGAACTGGCGGGAGATGATCAGCATGATGGTTCGCGAGCGGTCCATGCACGACACGATGTTCTCCAGGATCGAGAGCCCCACCTAGAACCACGGAGACATCATCATATTCCATATTATTATCATTATAATCATCATCATCATCATCATCATCATCATCACCATCATCATCGTCCTCATCATTATCATCATTATCATTATGATTATCATCATTATCAGCGTTATATTCTTCAGGATCGAGATCCTCTTCTGTTATTACGAAACAAACAAAACCTTCATTCTATATCGAATATTGTCTAGTATATGTTTAGTTATTGTATGTTTAATAAGATTTTATTTATTGCATGAAGAAGTACAGTCAACGTCACAAATACACATTCCTACGATGACAAAAACATCTACTAGGCAAGTAGATGCCACTGACAATAAGGTGAGAAGTAAGATTTGTGTTAGGTATACATATCTTTGATGCAATAATAGGAGTAAATATATTTGTGCTTTTGTCTGTACACTGGCCACGATCATGGTAGCATGTAAGCTTTGATGTCCATAGACATATGCGATCTCTACACTACAATCTTAAGAACTCGTATCTTGGCCACATTAGCCCTTAGACACCACATTCTAAAATTATATTCATATCCGAAACTGGTTCAAAATTGACGCAAGATTTGACCTAATCCAAGTGACAGATGAAGTAAAACCTATTCAAAAGAGAGATTTAAAAAACCTGGAAATCCCTCTCGTGCAGACAGACGCTGACACGGCAGTCCGTCTCCAGATGTGGCAAGAGGTGGTCCAGGATCCAGCTGCGATCCTCGTTGCAGTAGGACACGAACACGTCGTAGTTGAAGATCTGGGAATCTGTGGAAGTGGACAGTTCACTGTGGGGCCTGCCATCATCATTATCAGATGAGACCAGTCCACTGCTTGGTATAGGCCGAAGAGCAGCATGAAAGACCTTTATGCTATTGGGCATATAATGCATATATTCACAATTGACTAAAGTGGTATTATACAGTGTGTTACCGGCATGCGGGCATTTATTAAATCTGCCGATAATATGTTACTTTAGCAATTGTTTGCTAGTATTATCTATTAAAAAATAATTAAAATAACTTCACAATTAATTTTCTTAGATACTGTCCATTTTTAATGTAGTGCATATGCTGCGTGATCATCGTTATCAGTATCGCTGTTGCTTGGTACAAGGCATGTCGTGGTACGGGGGCAGATCATAATAATCAAAGTATCCGTCAACTGTCATTTACACTTGTCAAATTGCTGTGCTTTACATTGCTGGCAATTAACATTTTGTTAGAAAGTTATCAAAGCCTAAAAAAGTTGTTTATTAATTAAATTAATGTCATGTTACAGATATACTTTATATTAACCTACTTTAAAAAAAGCCAGGGTGCTAGTAACACACTGTATAATAATATATAGTAGCTATTAGATAGATATTGGAATAACTGCTGGAGTCCTATAAAAACAATAGAAGACAAGTGGGACGTCGAATTAGGGCAAGAAAACGACGATAATTCCACACCTCCAAGTACAGTCATGAGATTTCATTTGGTACCCACCTTAGGTCCAAAGTCAATCTGACATTCTACAACGATCAGGTTGAGTATCCTAAAAGTTACAAATGACTTGGCATCTCTAATGACATTGACGACTTCAAGCGTATCTTTCTTGAAATAGGTCCTACATTAACGCTCGTGACCGTAGGTACTAGTTCTAGTGATTTGGACGATTGAAATATTACAAATTATACCCAATGAATCCTATTAATAAAAAAATATTTTCAATATCATACATTTTTGGAAATTTTAATTTTTACCTTTACTTTAAATGATATCCACAATGTGACTCAAGTAAAACCTTCCAAACCGCTGTGCTGTTTGAAGAATGAGGGTAGTTTTGTGATTCGCTGTTGTTTGATGTTAACAAAAAGGTATAAGTGAAGATTACAGACGGCCAATTCATATTTCCTAAACTATACATTGAAGTATATATTAGTCATTAAGCGAGCTTTCTTTATAGAATCAGCATCATGCAGTATCAATATTTTTAACATGAAAATTAGTAATATTCCGCCAAATTTTATTTCACCACAGGGAAAAATGCAGAATTCTCGCTTGTGTTGTAATAAATGAATTCAAACGTTTATTTATAATGTAGTTATGAGAAAGTTCCAAACATTAATATTATTTAATTCTCTTAACTCCGGCGCCTAGAAAATTCTATCAATGAAATGAAATTTGTACAACAAATAAATTCTATGAAATGGACACCCATGTGACAAAGATAAACCAAAGTGAAGAACTCACCATCGATGACCTTATTCTTATTAATCATGCTCAACAAAGCAGAGTTCCTTATTGTGATGAAAAAGTACTTGAAGTTCTTCCTGAACACGCAAGCGAATATCATTATCGGGATCACCACACAAGCAATAACTATCAGAGACAACAGCTTCTTCCTGTTGCTATCGATGACGTCCTCGTATCCTATGTCTCTTTTCGTGAAATTGCAATTCGATACTTTAGAAAAGGACACAGTCTTCCCTTCTATAACGTTCATACAATTATATAGCGATGGATCATAATCCACAAGGAGATAAGCGCCAACAACCCCAAGATCATAAATTTTCTCGTCACAATCATCGTCCAATGCACATGATTCGCTCACATTTTTTCTCTTCGAAATCAGCTCATTGTACTCCGTGAAACCTGTGTTGAAACTACTGAATTTACTACCGTTATTCACGAATTCAGTATTCAAAGCCGTTTGGTTTGTATTCTCGCTTTCATTTAATAAAGCCACTTCGAAAAACTCTCTCGTGTGACAACTACAGATCATAGAGTTCCCTGACATCGCCAAGTAGTTTATTCCTTCTAAATCTTCCAGCATCTGTTCATTTACCATGTTTATGTTATTATTTTTCAACGATAAATACTTCAGACTCTTAATAATTGAAAACTGCGGCTCGAACCACGTGCCTATCCTGTTCGTGTCCAAATCTAACACCTGTAAACTTTTCAGCGTTCTCAGTACTTTCGGACTCACCAAACTTATTTCGTTCTTCGACAGTTTCAAGATTTCTAATTTTTTGAACCTATCGAAAATATCGAAATTCCCTAAAGAAATTCTGTCGGCGTATAAAATTTCTAAAGTGTTTTCTATGCCCGCCAACGCGGTGAAATGATTCAAAATTCCACTGTTTCCAGAAATATCTAGATATCTTAATGAAGTATCGCTAAAGAAAGAATCTCTTAATTTAGTCAATCCTGTTTCACATACCGACAGTCTTTGGAATTTTTTCCCCAAATGTTTGAACATCATTAGGTTGTTCTGCGAGAGTTTAGTATAAGACAAATCTAGAGAGACCAAATTTTCAACATCTTGAAGGACATCAATTGACTCGAGAACCAAGGTTTTGTAGTTGCCAAATTCGTCGAATTCGTAGTTGCGGCTTAAATCCAAGTGCGTCAGGTTTATAAGGCCAGAAAATGCTTTTGCGTTGATGAACATGATGCTGTTCTCTGACAAGTATAGTGCCTCCAGGGTCTCCATTCCTTGGAAGATGGAGCCACTCAGGGTTGTGATGGCGCACGCTCTTAGGTCCAGCTGTTTGAGGTTTTTGAACCGCACTCCCATGAACCCAACTGGCCAGGAAGCAGTAGCTGTAAAAAAAGAAGATATTACGGAATATTTTTGTTTATCTTATAATATGTAGACTAGTGGAGGCTCGTGACTTTGTATGCATTTCCCGTTATTCCCCAGTTCCGACACGTTGCCAGGTGGTTTTTAAAAATCCCGAGGATTCTTACTGTTCATACTGTTTACTTTTATTAACATAAATATGTTTATCTACATCCATTATTATATGATAACTTTCCTATAATATATTCAGAAACGATAAGCAAAAGGCCTATGTTAAGAAACCTGTATCTGTGGTTGTACTTTAATGTTAACATTAAAGTATTACATGTCATTAAAGTATCGGTTATCGATTCAGTTGCATCTTAATATTCACTTTAAGTATCAGTCACTGATACTTTAATGTGAACATTAAGAGGTACATTAAGATTGTAGAAAACTTATGGTATACTAGATAAAGTTATGTATTAGGCATTAAAACACTCGTGTGATCTTATTATGAAACTGCCTTTCTGCTCGTTTTATAAAACCATCGTGTATTAATGCCTCTCATTATGCACCAGTCACATAAATAACTATTAATTCCACTTTACCCCTCGTGTCATACCCCACCCCGCTCGACAGGGCTCTGGCCTGGGTGGCGTTGAGGAAGCTGTCGTAGTGGTCCCTCGTGGACTGGTGGTCGTCGAACTGGTTCCCGTACAGCGTCATGTACTCCACGGTGTCTGCGAGCTCCAGACCGTTGCTATCGAGCAGGTTGAACACCTAGAAAAAAACCGGTCATTAGGGTTCCGTGCCGAAATGATAAATAAGGAACGCGTAGGGTAAATCGCCTATTACTGGCCACCGAATTATGGGCCGAATCTTAAGTACCCGAAACCGACGTGCATGCATGACTCGATGTATGAATGTGGAAGAAGCGAAAGAAATTTGTCAAGATCGTAGCAAGTGGAAAGAAGTGGTCTCTGCCTACCCCTCTGGGAAACAGGCGTGATTTAATGTATGTATGTACTGGCCACCCTCCGGTAACTGGCCACTTTGCAATAAAATGTGTAAAGCAAGAGATTTGCTCACATTCTTGCGATTAAACTAGAATACCCAGATCCTGAGTTGTAACACGGAGTACTGTCCAAGTATCGTTACTAACAGCGTCAGTAAGAAATTTGACGGCTAGTAACTAAATGAAACTTTCTTAAGTGGCCAGTTATTGACGATTTACTGTTGCAGTACTTTATTTTTAAACTATGGATGTTATCAACTTGAAATTTAGCATAGTTGTACAGTCGGCCAAAAATGTGGTCTACCACCTTACGGTTGAGGTTCATTTGCACGTCATAATGCAACAAGTTCGATTTTCCCTTGCAATAATATTATGACAGCGACAAGTGACCTTAGCGATAATTAGATCTCACAGAAACTTTTGTCAAAACTGGTAGCCCACTTTCTTGGCCGACCGTATAACTTGCTTGCTCTGTTTTTAAGTATAAACAATATGAAATTATTTTTCTTTTTGACAAGGGGTCTAGAATGGGGGGTTGAAAAGTTAAAGTGATTGATTTACAGCCAAAAATTTAAAAGAAGTAAGTATATGGACCGCAAAATCTAAAAAAATCCTGACTTAAGAATGATTATTAATGTTCTATGCGAAGCAAAACCCTTTAAAAAATTATGTTAAAACGTAGGCTGGTCAAAAGGTACCTTATTGCATAGAAAATAAAGTTCATAACAAAATGAGTTTTCCAACCATATTATCTTAAACACGGAACCCTCGGTGCGCGTTTAAGATAATATTTGCTGGGACTTAGGAGGTCAACAATATTCGATCTTTAGTAATTGTTAACTCCGCCCTCCTAACTCCATAAGCAGTATCTTGATTTCAATCACCAAAGCAGATTCAATTCTTTGTTGTAAGTAATAAGCAGAGCCCGGAGTTTCCAAAATAAATTTAAAAAATATTACTTTAGTCCCTAGAGATTAATAAAGAGTTTTGGTCCCGATGTGCAGAGACCAAAGTAACATTTTAAGAGCATGAGAAGTGAACAAATATTTCTAACACTAGCTAGATTGCGACAGTCTTTTGTTTTGCCGCGAAAAATACGGGCTCTGGTAATAAGGTTCATATTACTACAGGGTTTATCTTAGTTACTGTGTTTTTGCTTAGGACGGCAAAACTATAGACACCTCCCTAAACACTTACTCCTGGTACCACCTGCAGTTGACACCTCGCCAGACTAAGGTATCTGATCTCCTTGTGTCCCCTCGGCCCCATCAGTAGCGCCGTCTGCAATGTCGACACGGCATTCTGGCTGTTAGAGATGTCCAGAGTCTGCAATAAGGCTGAAATAAATGAACGCGTTAGATTATTTTCACTTTTCATGCTCTTAAAATGTTACTTTAGTCTCTGCACATCGGGACTAAAACTCTTTATTAATCTCTAGGGACTAAAGTAATATTTTTTTAATTTATTTTGGAAACTCCTAAACAGCCAATCACTGTGTTTGTGAATGGAGGATTATCGCCATGTTCAGTGTTTGTGTATGGACCATTTTTTGAGCGTTAAAATGACAACTGTCCAAATAACTGTGTAAAAGTAACGATTTAATTTCGTGTAACACGATTAATGATTACGAACCTGAATCTATTTAATTATATTAAGGATAATTCATTTTATTATGCGTGGTCCAATTAGTTATAAATAAAATAGTTTTAATGTGTTGGCTAAATAAGCAAGCATTTAAAGCGTCACTTTACAACAAAACAAAACCGCGGTACAATTTTGTAAGAAACTTTGTTATAATCAATATTGTAATTTTGTATATGTAGAACGTTGTTTTTTTCTTCGCATTCAAAGTGAAAAGTAGAGTGTTTAACGCGAGACTGAACAACCATAATGACACTCGAACTATAGCTACCCGCGCTCCGCTTGGGTGGCTAAACATCTCTTGTCATTATGGCTTGTTTTAGTCCCTTGTTGAACAATCTACTATTATTCCTTTTTTCAATACATACATTAAATCACGCCTGTTTCCCAGAGGGGTAGGCAGAATGCACTTCTTTCCATTTACTACCATCTTGACAAATTTCTTTCGCTTCTTCCACATTCATACATCGAGTCATGCACGTACGTCGGTTTCGGGTACGCAAGATTCGGCCCTTTTTCAGTATTTCTCCGATTTGACTCGAAAAAGTACGCCAATAGTATTTTTTAAAGACATCGGTGGACTATACACTCACACACTTGACACTTTTTATCTCCAGAAACTTCTATAATACTTTTATAAACATTGACTATTGAGTATTGAGTATATAAAATTTCTTACATACTTGACACATTTTCTGAGAAAAAACATTGTCTAAAATATTTTTATTGTAAAAACGGTCGGCAAAGAAAGTAGTCTACCAGTTTTGACAAGTTTCTGTGAAATCTAACTATCACTAAGGTTAGCACTTGTCACTGTCACTGGGACAAAAACAGCTAGATGTGATGTTGATTTATGTGAGCTGGGTAGTGATTCTGTAAACAACGCCCGGTCGTGCGGACTGTCGAGTGATATCCAAGCGGCGAGTTTAAGTAGTTTAGTAGAGCGAACAAAACACATTTTAGCGCGTGCATTTTCAATTAAGCCGCCTTATACGTTCGACCCATAGGCAGGAACCATGCTGCTAAATTGAAAATGCACGCGCTACAATGTGTTTTGTTCGCACTGACGGGACTACTTAATCTCGCCGCTTGGATATCACTCGACAGTCCGTACGACCGGCGTTGTTTACAGAATCACTACCCTGTCCCCTTATTACCTGAGCTACCGATGAGGTGTCCATCGGAATCCACCCAGTCTTGTACATCAGTCATGTGTCCCGTGAGGCAACCCGTGGCCGCCGCCGATGTCAGGCTGAAGCAGACTCTGAAGGAATGAATCGTTAATTCCCCAAACAAATTTATTAGATACTTTTTTTTTTATGGCATAGAGAAGACAAACGAGCACACAGGCCACCTGATGGTAAGTGGAAACTGTGACCCATATACATTTGCATTCACAAGACTGCAATGCAATCCTAAGACTGCAAATGCGTTGCCAACCCTGAGGACTAAGATGGAAAGCCTCTATGCTAGTCATTTCACCGGCTGTCTTATCCCCAAACCGGAACACAACAATGCGAACACTGCTGTTTGGCGGTAGGTTAATGGATAAGATGGTGGTAGCGATCCGGACGGACCATGCACAAGGTCCTACCACCCGCAAAAGATAAACACACAGACACACAGATCTTCTCTTCTTCTGTAACATTATATTTAAACACCCACGTTCGGGCATATCGTTCATTGAACACAAAACGGACACATTCCAAAATAATTTGCGCTTCCATTAAAAATCGTATTCCAACAGCTTCTAATTTTAAAATGCAACACTGACTCATTTCGGATTGTGTCCATTTTGTATTCAATTAACGATTATACTCTTTATTGTACAAGAATATAAAAGAAATACAAAACACACCCTTATGCCTCTACAAGGGGTATTATAAGTTAAACGTGTGTATTTGTCTGTCGGTCTGTGGCATTGTAGCCTCAGACGAATAGACCGATTTGGATGCGTTTTCTTTTATTTGATAGCAGGTTATCTAGCGCTGGTTCGTAACTAGGTTACATGAAAATCAGTAGATCCGTTTTAGAGATATCAGCTGCGAAAGAAAGGATCACATTATATCGTGGCTTTTATCACTGTTGCTACCGTATTTAAGATGCGTCATGATAAGTCTCTATCAAGTATCAAGATTTATGGTCTTTTATAGCCAGGCGGTTTATCTAGCTGTTTATTGATGGTTTTTTTTTTACTTGACTGCGTCAGGAGGGTTATGTTTTTTGAGTCAACATTCAAAATCCAAAATATTGATTCAGCAAATAGGCCATATGAGGGCTCTTTTACGCGTCGGTAATATAGAGTGAGTCTACCAGCGCAAGACAAGGCCATCATTGCGGAGAAGAAGCGCCGCAAGAAACTCCAGAGTGTGTGTATGTATGTATGTATGTCTAATTATCTGGCACGCTCTGCAGCCTAACCGGCTTGACGGATTTAACCATATGAGGTGCCGTTATATTTTTCTTGGTGCCACGACTTGTGGGAGAGACATAGGCTGTAATGTTTTTACCAAAATAAAAGGGGGGGGGGGTTCTCATTAATCGCTGTCACTCCTTATTTCGCCCAATTTTAAACAATTACCATGGGCTTGGTAAAGAAACAACTCCATGGATATCACACGTGAGGATAATTGTTCTGTTAATAAGTATTCTCTCTAATGGACTAAACAGAAGCACTAAGTTTTATAAAGATCAAAGACCTGGCAGTTTCCTCGCTCAGCGCATTAGTTTATTCAGATGAAATGCTGCCAGCATCTCCGAGACAATGCACTGGATGACAGCAGCAGAGGACCGAATCGTTGTGGAATACCTTCAGGAAGGCCTTTGTCCAGCTGTAGACATCTTGCGGCTATACAGGGTGGAACGTTGAGATGGGGCATTAAGGGCAGCTACTACTTAATGCCCCATCTCAACTTTCCACCCTGTATATTTAAAAAAACGTCTGACTGTTGAGTATCTTGCGGCGTTTCATCTCAGCTGTGGTCTCTTGCGAAGCGCTGGTAGATTTTTGACGTGTTAAAGTGCCCGTGCGGCCTACTCACTGTTTTTTTTTATCACTTGGGGTTAGCTCCACGTGGTTCTGTCAATTCACTTGTTTTTATTTTCTAATCGATAATATCAAAGACGCACTTGGCAGTGAATTTAAGTATGAGTCATGAATAATTATTTATGCGTAGATAATGCTTATTAGCTGTTTTTTGCTGAAGAATAAACAGATGATAGCATATAAGCCTCTACGCACTAGCTTGTTCTGTGTTTTACGGTTTTTTCGAGCAAGTTCGAACATGTGTACAGTCGGCCAAAAATATGGTCCTACGGTTGAAGTTCATTTGCAAGTCATGATACAACAAGTTCGATTTTCCCTTGCAATAATATTATAAATAAATAAATATAAATATCAGGGGACAATGTCACACCAATTGACCTAGTCCCAAACTAAGCTCAAGGCTTGTATTATGGGTACTAGACAACGATATAAATACTTATATAGAAAAATACATACTTAAATATATAGAAAACAAATATTCGCGCTCATCACACTAATATCTGCCCTTACCGGGATTTGAACCCAGGACCGCTAGCTTCGTAGGCAGGGTCACTACCCACTAGGCCAGCGCGTCGTCAAGTCAAATACTATGACCGTGACAAGTGTCAAACTTTTGTCAAAACTTGTAGACCACTTTCTTGGCCAACCGTACCTGTAAATGACTATCACAGTTTTCGTTCCCATTGTTTAATGTGTCCGAATTTTCGTTAAAAATGCATTTTTTTCTAAAACAATTTTTTTTTTTAGGATTGTTACAAAACAAACTTAACCTGACTTGTTAGCAGGCCTCGTAAACTTAGTTTTTTTTTTTAACGAGCTCGTCAGAAACGCATTTCAAATAAAGAATATTATAGGTTATAGGTAGTTTTAAGGACGAACTTAAGGCTACGGCTCCTCTGATGCGGAGACGAGACCATATTAACCAATTGAAGGCGCATGCGGTCTCGTCGAGCGCGCCTTGCGCAGTGTTGCCAGATTTAGAGGTTTTTCTAGGTCATTGAGGTTTTTTCGAGGTTTCGATGTCACTAAATCTATCTAGGGGATTTTCTGAAGGATTCTCACAATTCTTACCAATGGTGAATTACTTTTAAAATCGGTCAATAACACTACTACTACACTGACATTTTGGACAAATTTTAAGGATACTTACGATTTTGTAGTTAAGTTCAATGTACCAATAAGTATCTAATAAGTTCTAATAAAAACTTGATATCAATTTAGTATTTTAGTAACTGTAAATATTATGTAGCTTGTATGTAATAATCCTTATATTTTAGATAAACATGATATACAAAAATCGTCAGAGGTTTTTTTATCAATCGTACTCTAGAAACTAGGGGTTTTTTGAATACATCTAGGGGGGAAGGTGCAAAAAAATCTGGCAACACTGGCCTTGCACACGTTAGTTTAGATTCTATTAGTTAATACTGTCACAGCTCCGCTCTGCCCGTCTCATCTCCGCCTCAGCGGGGCCGCAGTCTTAAAGTTACAAAACGACAGCAAAATCGTGCTTCTTCGTAAGATAATAAATCAACACCAGCAATCCTATGGCAGGTTACAAAAAAATTACCAGGTTTCCGAGTAGCGTAGGAGACCCCGTAATTGCCTTCTTTATATTGAAACACGCACGGATTTTGTTGGCAAAAACCACAGACGCATTTCAGTGGTGTTGGGATTTGAAACGGTACAAATATAAGGTTGTGAATGATTTTGTGTTTATTTTTACCGACTGTGTCAGTAGGAAAACACTTTCTTAGCTTATCAAAAATGACTCACATAGCAAATAAACACATAATAAGGCACGTCATTCTAAGTCATTCCCTTTCACATTCCTCATCGTGCTCCTGACACTGTCACACATCACTACACGTATCGCCACATTGTAGTCTATTTCGGGGAGACAATATCGCAAACACTCAACTATGCTCTGGTCAATAGAATCGTTATCATTATCACAAATGATTGTCCGTATCTTATCAATGTCAAAGACAAGGCCCTTGTGTTATGATTGGGCGGTGCAGACGCGGTATAGGATGCGTGTTTTTGTATAGTCGGGGGGCTGGATTGTCGTAATTTTTATATCATTGAGATAGATAGAACATTAAGACTACGCCGAGTGTACGCCGGATGTACAGTGGCGCCCTCCTTAGTATTATTGTTTTCTATTAAATTAAAGTATTTTCTTGAAATTGGTCGGTAGGTTTTTGTACTTCAAATGAAAACACAACTTTTAGGGTATATCACATAGTTTAATAACAATTCACCTTCGAGTTATCAATTTAACGAAAAAAAGTGGCCACCTTTTCCCGTTAAGCTGACTTCTCAACGGGTAAATGTTATTAAAGTGCGTCACGTACCTATCCCATAAATTGTGTTTTTACTTGCGCTACAAAAGTATCGTCTGAATGCAAGGAAATTCTTTACTTAAGTAGAAAACACAGTAAAAGTAATGAGGGCGCCACTGGACGTTCCACGTTTGCTCGGTGCAGTCTTAAGCTTCTGAGGTTTCTTGTACTAAAAATAGTACATAATACGGTCATTGGAATAAAAATCTAGTGAAAACGATGTGAAGTTTCTTTTGTTTTTTTGACTTATGATAAGAAAATTTACTTTATTTCGTTCATAATAGATCCATGTTCCATGGACAAATTTCGTTGCAGGAGACAGTATTTTATCGACGTTTCCTCTATCGATATTGTGTAATCACTAATTGGTCGTTTCTGTTTTTGCTTTTATATCCTTCCTTTACAAACATTGATTTAGTATATACTAGATACACAATCAGCACGAAAAAATGGCAAGTCAAAACTACTGCCGAATCGACTTGGGCAGTAGTTTTGCTATTAGTCTTGTTCCGACCACAGACAGTGGCAGTTGTCAATCATGACAAAATGTGTGGTGAAAAACTGCAAAAATAATAACAAAAAAACAAATAAAAAGGATGGAATGTCTTATTTTACGTAGGTTCTATTTATTTATAAACGTTTCTAGCTAAAATTATAATGTTTTCATGATTTTTAGGAATTTATTTTGTGCACACAAATTATGACTTACCAAGGAACAAAATTATTATGGAGTAGCTATTACTTTTTTAAATTTTAATATTTTTTGTTTTTAAATTTAAGCTTTCCACGAAATCCTCTACGACGTGCAAAATGGGTCGCAATATTAGCACGAGATAGGGGTGATCAACTATTCAAGGCAAATAAGTCGTCTGTTGTGTGCTTGACCCATTTTCGTACAATTATATAATAAATTAAACTTATTTCAAGGAAATTAGGTTAGGTTGGGATCGCATCATAATACCTATATATAAAGTTCAAAATACATAATGGGTCATATTAGATAATGGTCATAATAAGTAAATTTTTTAATATTTTTAAAAGCCCATTGTATTAGAACCCATTAGGTTAGGTTAGGTTTGTTGTATAACAATCTTGAAAAGTTCAGGGTTTCAAAAAAAAACCATCATAATATTATGACCATTATGAATTATGACCCATTATGTATTTTGAACTTAATGTACATATTATGATACGTAACCGGTTAGGCTAGGTTGGTTATGATAGGATAAGATCTTGTCTTGTCTGGAGTAAAGTGTAATGTTTTAATGGTTCATTTATGTATGTTATTATAGTTATTTTGCTAGAAAATGTGCCATTCATGGTGGCTCTTTAATAATAGTTAAAAGTACTCTTAAATCCAAAGAAAGAAAGGATATTGTTAAGCTATCAATAGAAAGGATTGTAGAAATTTCTTGCGTCGAACTAGACATTTATATAATAATATGTGTTTACAGGCCACCATTGGCTGATTTTAGCACATTTGAATCTACTATGGAACATGTGTTAAAGTTAGCATGTAGTGGCCTGAAGCATGTTGTAGTTTGTGGAGATTTTAATATTAACTTACTCGAAAAGTCAAATAGTACTACTAGGTTACTTAGTTTATTTAAATCTTTTAATTTAGGTAATCTGTTCTTCGAACCCACACGGATAGGTATTAGTAGTGCAACCTGCTTAGATAATATTTTTTGTAATTGCGAATGTTTGGATAAAGAAATATTTAATTGTTTTAATTCGGACCATAGTGGTCAGAGGGCATCTTTTGTAAATGATTTTTATCAAAAACCTCAGACAATAACATACCGACCTTTAACTAGTAATCGTTTGGAATTATTCAAAAATAAAGTTCGGAGTAATATCTCAGTGTTACCTTTGTTACATAATGAATGTAATAGTATTTATAAAGACTTGTTTGGCTTAATTCTGCATCAATTTAATAACAATTTTAAAATTAAAACTATTTCTGGGTCGAAAACCAAGTTTAGTGAATGGGCTACTGCAGGCATTCATAAAAGTAGAAATAGACTTTATGACCTATATAAAGAGAGGGAGGACAATAAGAACGCTGACTTCCTAAATTATGTTAAGAATTATTCGAGGACCTTTAAGCAAGTTTGTTTAACTGCTAAGGCAAATTTTCTTAGCCTTAAACTCAAATCATCTGATAATAAAGTAAAAACCGTATGGAATATTATAAATAGAGAAACGGGAAAATCAAAAACTCGCGATAATAAAATCACCCTAAACACAGGTGACAAACTAATCACGTCAAATAAAGACGTGGCCATAGCATTTGAAGATTATTTTTCCAACATAGCCATAAATACTACGAAATATCTTAAATCATCCGCGGTTAAAGCTCAATCATTACTTTGCACTAATGTCAGTAAATGTAATATAAACTTTGAATTCAGCCCGGTAAGTTCAGTTTCAATAGTCAAGGTATTTAAATCGCTTAGTTTAAAAAAGACCGAGGATTTGTGGGGCACATCAGTTAAAGTACTCTTTCATATCATAGATGTAATTGCACCCCATCTAGCATTAATTTATAATAATTGCATATCGGAGGGGATCTTTCCAGATCTCATGAAAAATAGTAAAGTCATACCTCTTTTAAAATCGGGCGAGATGAGTGATTTAACAAACTTCCGTCCCATTTCCATACTACCAGTACGAGTATTAAGTAAAGTCTTTGAGAAGTTAATGTTAAATGATATGTTAGGTCACTTCAATAGAAATAAACTGCTTAACAGTAACCAGTTCGGCTTCACCAGAGGACGATCCACTATTGATGCGGCTTCTGTGCTCATTAAATATATATATAACAGTTGGGAGAAATCTTGCGATGCAGTAGGAATATTTTGTGATCTTTCTAAAGCTTTTGATTGCGTGGATCATACGACCCTTATTTTAAAATTAGAACATTATGGATTGGCCAATAAAGCTTTAAGTCTTATGTCTTCTTATCTACGTGATAGAACTCAAACAGTTGTTGTAAACAAAACTCAATCTGTTGGAGCTACAGTGAAAATAGGTGTGCCACAAGGCTCTATTTTAGGTCCCTTTTTATTTTTGGTGTATATAAATGACTTGCCACCAACAGTAGATAAACTTTGTGATATTGTACTTTTCGCTGACGATACTTCACTAATTTTCAAGGTAGAAAGACAAACTGTAGACTACAGTAGGATAAACGCCACCCTAGTTAAAGTACTTAAATGGTTTACTTCCAACAATTTGCTACTAAATGCTAAGAAAACTAAATGTGTTAGATTCTCTTTGCCTAACGTTAAACCGGTAGATTCTAGAATTTTTCTAAATGACGAGTGTTTGCAAATGGTAGATAAGGCAGTTTTTCTAGGCATAACAATAGATAAAAATTTGCAATGGAGTCCCCATATAGCGGTACTGGCAGGTAAACTAAGCTCGGCAGCTTACGCCGTTAGGAAAATTAGACAATTAACCAATGTTGAGACAGCTCGCTTAGTTTATTATAGTTATTTCCATAGTGTCATGTCGTACGGTATTTTGGTTTGGGGTAAGGCTGCTGACATTCAAACTATATTTGTTTTACAAAAACGGGCCATTCGTTCTATTTACAACTTAAATTCCCGTGACTCCTTAAGAGAACTTTTTAAAGAAATTAATATCTTAACTGTAGCGTCTCAATTTATTTATGAAAATATTATTTATGTTATTAAGAATTTAGATTCTTTCACCAAGAATTCTGATGTACATAATTTAAATACTAGAAATAAAAATAAAATCGCTATTCATAAATTCCGCGTCCGTAAAGTATATAAATCATTTGTTGGTTAATGCATTCATTTCTATAATAAATTACCTGACGTAGTTTTAAAGTTACCCTTTCCAGCACTTAAAAATTACTTGAAAAAGTCGTTAATGTCTAAAGCGTATTATAGGGTCGAGGACTATCTAACAGACAAAAATGCATGGTCTAAACCCGAAGCATAGTCATTAATAATTTGATCAATTGCAAAAGCTTTATCTTGTCTAGGGGACACCGTTGATGTAGGAAAACATATCGAAACTTTTATGTGGTCATCTTGCACCGTGTTATAAGTTATAAACATTATGAGTAGGTGGGTTTTAGTTTTTTTTCTTGTTTTTTATTTCTCCTTTTTCTTCCTTTATCTCTCACGTAAGATTTTTTGGCATGTTTTCCTGCTGATCTACTTATGTTATTGGATATTATATTGAATTTAATATTTATTGCTTTATATAATGCTAGATTAAGTAGTACCATTGTAATTAATATGTTTAAAAAATGACTGACTGCTGAGTTTCTTGCGGCGTTTCTTCTCAGCAGTGTCTCTTGCGAAGCGCTGGTAGATTCTTGACGTGTAAAAGTGCCAGAACGGCCTACTTACTGAATAAATGTCTTTTATCTTTTTTTTTATCTTTTTATGTATGTATAATTCTTTATTCCAACATAACTTTGAACACCTGAGCCAATTTATATGTGTGTGGTATCGTTAGAATCATTTCACCATTCCAGGTGACAAAGGGTACCTAAACGTTAAAATTTGAATAAAAACAATCGGCGGGACGGGTTTTTAAACCTTGCTTTACATTAATTTATTCATTATTATTATTGTATATATATAGCTTAAGTTGTGTAATAAAATTACAGCATTTATAAAACATTGTCAAAAGTTTTTTTTGTGTAATTTGTAATTTCGTTAAAACTAATACAATATAAATAGAGAAATTCGTCTCCATTCATTCGATGTCCACTTTTGTCATAAATAGTACGATAATGGCGATTTCACTAAAGAGTTTTAAATATTTTAAAACATTAGTTTGCAAATTTGACACTTGACTGCTAGTATATTAAGTTTTTTTTGCATGAATGTTTAAGATAAAAAATAGCGATGTTAGCATGTATCTGAATGCAGCTATCAATGTCATTTGGGACAGTTTATAATAGAGTTTTGTGCGGGATTGTGTATCTTGTATATACTAAATCAATGTTTACAAACAAAAATGTTCCAATCAACTTTTAAATGCAAGTTTTATATTTTATTTTCTGTTTAACAAATAGATAAATTTAGATGCTATTAAAAAAATGGTTTGAATGGTTTAGTAATAAAGGGCTTCCTGCTGTTTCTACATATTTTTAAATAACTTCCTTTTTTTTCTTTTTAATTATTATAATTATGTACTTATTCAATATTCTTAGTCTAAATGTTATTTCTTTTATTTGTATTTACCTATTTTTACCGATATATAAGGTTCAAAGGTTTTATTTGAAGCCTAGTGCTGTTAATTTGCTTGATTGTAGGTAGATAGGTCCTAATCTATTATATAAGTAATGTCGTGCTATGTCAGAATTACTTGTCGATAGTCGATAAAATACAACAGTCCATCGCTAAGACAGCAATACTTGCTCTGCGAATTCCGCTTTATGATTTTGATTATTGTCAGGGGTCGAACTTTTGGTGGTGATGACGTCAAAATTACTAAAGTCTGATACAATTTTGATTTATGAAACAAGCCTTTAATACGCGTTTTATTTACTTAATAGTTATGTAGTTCCATGGAATCATTAAAATCGAGTACAGTCCGTTTCCAAAGGTCCTGTCTTTCTCGCACCTTAAAACTATGAAGTGAACTTCCCTCCACTGTGTTTCCTCAGCACTATGACATGTCCTACCTTAAACGAGGCTTAAATAGAGTATTGACTAAAAGCCAAGAACTTCTGCCCATGGTATTCCCAATGTTCATGGCATTGCATTTATACATCGGAATTATGACTACAAAAAAAAACTGTGCCAGATTTTTCGCTATTGCAGCTTTTCCATTTCTTGTTCCCCCTTTAATAACGTTACCAAATATATCGTTTGGTAGTCTTATCGAACTAGGGCTAGTGTCGTGGGCTCTTAGGCCCGTATTAATAAACTAATCTCGACTTTAATCCTCGTCTCAAGATGCGTCAACAATGACATTGTTCTATGGTTTGACGTTTACTTTGACGTATCTTGTGACGGGGTCTCAGCCAAGATGAGTTTATTAATACGGGCATAAGAGCCCACGACTTATTAGCACTGACGGCTTTCAGGCCGTGCTGCGCAAACGCGTAGCGTCCCTGTGGGCGCGTGTGCGGGGCAGCACCAACACTCTCCTGAAGGTGCTAGCTGAAAGGATGGACAGTCCTATCCTCACACATTGGATGTCCATCCACGTAAACCCTAACGAACATTTTAAATTTTACTAACTTTGTTTATAAGTCTATGTTACTAACTTTATGTGATATGATGATTATGGATATTCTTTGTCTGAAATAAATATTTTCATTCATTCATTCATTAGAATAAGAGTTTACTTGTTCCAGTGCAATTGCCGAAGCAGCTGCAAGCGATGAATTACCAGGTTCAGTTTCGCGCGCCCGCCCCTCCAGCGGAGGGGGTGACGCGCACGCCAGAGGAGATCGAGGCGGAGATGAAGAAGACAGAAGCCGAGTACGAAAAGCTGGCGCTGGTGACCATTGAGTAAGTGTTGAAAGAGAGGATAATAGAGAGATCTCTCTCCAGGCGGGTGTTATTCCTGGGGACCGAAGTCCATTGCGATGAAGTTGGAAGTAGTATATAAGTCAACAGACTGGAGAAACTTCGCTAGCGCGATGTAGAACACTTTAGTTCCGCTGTCTGACGCTGGTAGCGCTGGCGAGTTAGTTGATGCTTGCTACCGTTAGATGTCGCTAGGTCGCCACAAGTACTCCAAGGTGAGATGACGGTACTGACGAAATGGCTTTTGAAGTAACCGTATAAGTAAAGTATGAAGTTGAAAAAGCTCAGCAGAGTACTCCTAGTACAAGTCCAGAGCTTAGTTTGGGACTAGGAAAATTCACGTGAGATTCTACAGTCGGCCAAAATTGTGGTCTACCACTCTATGGTTGAAGTTCATTTGCATGATAGGTACAACAAGTTCGATTTTCTCTTGCAATAATATTAAGACAGTGACAAGTGTCAACCTTAGCGATACTTAGATATTTATTGTAATTCATTGTTTCTCAATCGCTTAAAGGTTAACTGGAAGCGATCCCTTAATGGGATAAGTTTGCCTTTATACATCCCCGTTATATTTTTTTTTATTTATAATTGTTACCTCTTTTATTTGTACAATAAAGTTTACATTTATCGTTGCTTTTATACAATACTGCTACAACTCAAAAAATGATGATGTTTTAAAGAACTTTAAGTAGAAAGTGTTCTGAATTTAAATGCAACATCAACTCATTTTGAGATGCTGCACTGTTTAATAAAAGCAACGACATACATACATACACAGAAACTTTTGTCAAAACTGGTAGATGACTTTATTGGCCTTGAATTTTTCACTTTTTCAGATTGCCCGACGACAAGATGTGGACGGAGCCCCCGGTGATGTGCCAGTGGCAGGAGGCCCGCAAGCTCTGGACCTCCAACTATGTCAACGACTACAAGTTCAACGAAGACAAGTTCACCCTTCAGTTCAGGACCGGTGTGCTGTGTAAGCTGACATTAAGTTTATTTTCGCAAACATGCTCAGAAAGAATGGTTGGTTGGTTGAATGGTGGTTGAACACAAGGACGGAAAGTGCCTCATTTTACTCCTAGGAGTAAAAAAACCATATGAAATCACTTTCCGTCCATGTCCATATTGTTTATTAAAAGTGCTCTCTATTGCACACAAAATCGCAGAAAAAAATCCCGCACACCCAACTCTTTGAGGATCTTCATTTGCATCAGGTTCAGATCCGACTCGATAAATTATAGTCACACATTAATTTCTTCTTCTCTTCAAATGTAGGTTTTCGAAATGTGTTATTCCAGGATTGTTCTCTAAACTTTTTAGTAGCTACAACTGGAATTATTTACGAAAATTCCTCTTTTTTCTGAAATCCGAAAAATCCGGATTTCCACAAGAATAATCGGATTTCAAATGCATGTAAAAAAATACGGATTATCCGGATTTTTCGGATTTCGGATTATCCGGATTGCACTCCCTAGGGTGCAGTGTGGGCCGGCGGCGGTGCGTTGTGCGTGAAACTATCTTAACTAATACGCGTAGTTCTCAAACAAACACTCTGTCCGAATTTGTCATAGGTTTTTAAAAATACTTATAATTATGTATTTGTATCATTGCCTCGCATTATTTGAGAAAAGCATTATATTTGCCTCGGCGGAAACGAGGATTTCCTGACTCGTATTTTAGCAGGCCTCGCTATTGCTCGGCATACTAACCACCTTGTCACGAAATCCCTTACTTTCCGCGCCTAGGCAATAATGTACTATTTTACAAACTTTTATTTAACTTGCCCTGTATGTAAGGGTCAAATCTTGCAAGTTAAATTTGACCCACTTCTCAGATTCCGATGAAGCTGAAAATTAGCATACGCCTATATTTCTGATGACAATAGAATAATATATTATCATCGAGCTGGTCTGATGTTGGAGACTCATGGCCATAGGAACTCCTAAATTACACATGATAAACCCGTCGTGTTTGGGCTTGTTAAAATCGTCTTGAGAAGTAGATGACGACTGTGCACAAAAAAGGACAGTCGGCAACAAAAGCTTGTCCTAAAACTGATTTTTTTGACAGAAACTTATTTATTGACATCTTGCTTAGAGCAAGTGCAAAAAGGGCTCTGTAACCTAGTAAGTAAGGAAGTAGGAAAATATTTACTCGTTATAAACTTTGACGGAATGGAAAATGACGTAAGTATCAACAGTTGCCCTTTGCGAGCATACAGTTTTGGTTCTAAAAACTAAAACACAACGTTATACAAACTTTAAGATGTAAAATTGCCAAAGCACTCTTTCAATTATAAAATTCATTATTTTTGAGCCAGTTTTTTAACATTAAATCACGCCTGTTTCCCAGAGCGGTAGGAAGAGACCACTTCTTTCCACTATGATCCTGACAAATCTCTTTCGCTTCTTCCACATTCACAAGTGTTAATTTTAAACGTGAAACTTCCGTAAGACCCAGAAATATGTTACACACATAAATATTGTCGAAAAACGCTCGTCATGTTTCGGGTTCGTCCGGAGTCCCTAGCCATGAGTAGACGGGGCCGCCAGTACGTACGATCGACCAAGAAAGTGGTCTACCAGTTTTGACAAAACTTACTGTGAGATCTGATTATCGCTAAGTTTGACACTAGTCACTGTCATAATAAAAAAATCGAACTTGTTCTATCATGACGTGCAAATGAACTTCAACCGTAAGGTGGTAGTAGTCTAGATTTTTGGCCGACTGTACGTTCTCCTTAATTCAAATTCAAAATATTTATTCAGTAGATTGGCCACATGAGGGCTCATTTACACGTCGGTAATATGGAGTGAATCTACTAGCGCTTCGGCAAGACCATCATTGCGGAGAAGAAGCGCCGCAAGAAACTCCAGCAGAAGGTCATTTTTTCCAATCATAATACACAATAATACTTAAAAGTAACATTACAAGGTAACAAACTAATAAATAATCATTTTAAAGCTAACACAAATAAAATAATTACAAATGTAAGCTCAATAAAATTCAATTGATAGTAACTAGGAGAACAACATTTGCTTGTCAGGAACGATAATTAAAATAACTAACTGGAAAACAGGTGCTTGGAAGCGTGAACAGACCGGACCCCACAGACAGCACCCGTTCACTAGTATAACGCGTATCTCAGTCATATTCAAGTGTTAATGTTATTTGTGTATATTTCCAGGGCCGATAGGCATAGCCACTTTAAGATACAACAACATGCCGTACCAGACTTGGGACATGAAGCCGGACCCAAAAGGGTAAGCACTAAAGTAAAGTAAACTAAGTGGTAGGGTAAAGGGTGACTAGCATAGAGGCATTCCATCTTAGTCCTCAGGGTTGGCAACGCATTTGCAGTCTTAGGATTGCTCTGCAGTCTTGTGAATGCGAATGTCTATGGGTCAGAGTTTCCACTTACCATCAGGTGGCCTGTGTGCTCGTTTGTCATCTCTAAGCCATAAAAAAAAAACTGTTACAACTTACAAGTCAATCACGAGGTGTCCACGTTGAATCCTTGACACATTGCGCTTGATGTGTATGCTCCATACCAACTAAATATTACCACATATTTGTTTAATAGTAATTATTTTCTTATTAGTTTTTTTTTTTTAATTTATTTTTTAAAGGGCCTTTTTACAACCGTATATACCGGCCCTGTTAAGTCGAACACCATTTTGTCATGAAATAATTAAAAAATAACTCAACATTACACAACAAAACATTACACAAAACAAAACAAAACATTACACATAATACAAAACTATGGAACTTCAGCTAACCTATACACCTTTAATGCCAAATCTGACGTGGGGTTCGCGAGAATGCCCATAAAAGCACCAGTATCATATGGGCTCTTATTAGTTATTACACTATTTATTCGTTTAGCGTATCATCCGTCTGTCACTCTCGGAGCTGGCTGAAAATCAGCGCTGCAGGTGTTTAACACCTCATTATGCTGAGCCAGTGTCCGGTTTACTGCCGCGAGGACACACTAACTACTTGTTTATTGCTGTTTTCTGTTTTTAATATTTTTCTATGTGTCTTGTGTCTGTAGTGAATAGGTAAATCTATTTTTCTTTTCTTTCTTTCTTTTCAATTGCTTGTCTTATTAAGTAAACGATTGTATAACCTCAAAATACATAATTTTTGGCTAAAACGGCCGTTATCTGCTGAATAAATCAACTAGAGACCACATCTTGAACACCATTATCCTGAGTTTACATCATGGATGGTTTTTTAGGCGAAAAAGGAGCATTTTGAGGTTATAAAAACCTTTACTATAGGTAAATATGACAAGTGTATTGGAATGGGCTTTAGGTACGGTCACGAGCGTTAATTTTTGACCCATTTCAAGAAAAATATCCTTGAAGTCGCCAATGTCATTAGAGATGTCACGTCATTTGTAATTTTTAGGAAACTTAAACTTATTGTTGTAGAATGTCAGATTGACTTTGGACCTAACAAATTGAATCTCGTGAGTGTACCTCCCGTCTGCCGCTGATCGTCGTTGTTCCCTTTATTGTGTGATACCTAGGTCTCAAACGGCAGGATTATTTCTTACTTCTTCAACTGTCCTTGCTTGCTTGCTTGGGAAATTTGGAATGGAGATGACGCAGACGGAGTCGTAGGCTATAGCTAGTCACTATCACTACATATTATAGGTATAAAAGAAAGTCCCCCCGTCGCATCTGTTCGCGGAAAACTCAAAAACCACCGAACTGAAATTCACAAGGTTTTTGGTTTACCGTTGTTTTATAGACACTCATTTCATAGACACTATCACCTTAAAGAATTTTCGTTACATAGAAAACTATTTTCTGCTGAACCTGTGTTGATTTGAAGGATTCCGACAAACAATCGTTTTCGACGTTTAATTATGTCTTCCATCTGTCAGCAAAGGCGTCCTCCTCACGGTGACCGGCGTGTGCGTCACGATGACGTTCCTCTGCATCAGCAACGCAGTCAAGATCAAGTTCATCGCGAACGCCACGACGCGTGCGCTGAGGCAACACATTAATAAGAAGTACTCTGTTAAAAGGCTGGTGCAGGTGTGACGGTTTTATTATTGTCATCATTGTCATTATCTTCGTCATCATTACCATCATCGTTATCGTCATTAGTCATAGTTGCAGTTAATTTAATATCATCATTAGCATCATCTTCATCATCATCAACACCATTATTATAAATACCATTATCATGATGAGCATTATCGCCATCATCTCAATCGTTATTATCAATACAGTTTTTCATAATATCTGCAACATATTCAAAAACCGTAAAAATCTGACTACATTTAAGGGGAGAGAAATGTTATCGCATTACGTATGGAAAATTACAGCTTCACAATTTCTCTTAACCTTTTGAACGTAATACAAAATGTGTCACTCACACGTCAAACATGTTTGCTATGCTATGCAAATTACACCTCATTGATGATTGGCTTATTTCGAAAACGTTGTAAGTACATAGTTAAGGACGGTTAAGGACAGTTAAGACTGCGCCGAGCGTACGCCGGATGTACAGTGGCGCCGTCATTGCTATTATTGTGTTTTCTAATTACCTAAAGTATTTTCTTGAAATTGGACGGTAGGTTTTAGTACTACAAATGAAAACACAACTTATAAATAGGGTATATCACATAGTTTAATAACAATACACCTTCGAGTTATCAACTTAACTGAAAAAAGTGTCCACTTTTTCCGTTAAGCTGACTACTCAAAGGGTAGTTGTTATTAAAGTTTGTTATGTATCACATAAAATGTGTTTTTACTTGCACTACAAAAACCCATCGTCTGATTTTAAGGAAATTATTTAGTTAATTAGAAAACAATAATAGTAATGAGGGCGCCACTGGACGCCCGACGCTTTGCTCGGTGCAGTCTTAAATCATGCGATGGTTAAAATGGCAATTCGCATATAGGACAATTTGACAGTACAATTTAATTGTCCTTTACGCCAATTTTATTGTCATTTCAGCTATCGATTATGGTTAACACTTGTTACGAAATGGAAAAAAAACAAGGATTATAATTGAGGCTCCAACTGTACTTAACTATGTACAATTATTTTGAAAACGGCCCTGACACGAAAAGTTACTTCTATTCTTAAACTTACGACGGCTGTAGCCTGCGTGGTGCTAAAGGTTCTTTATTTGTCTATGTGTGTAGTGAATAAATGTTTTTTTTATTTTATTTATTTATTTATCTCAAAAAACTTAAATGGTATATACATATTTATATTCCGCCAAACTGAGGACATTTCTTTTTCTTCTTCTTCTTCTTAGGAAGCCTTTGATGATGGATATTTTTCCTAGATCATGCGCGAGGCCGCGTGCGACTTCTTCCCCGACTTCGACGGGCACAATTACGTGGAGGGGTCCTGTCCGAAGGAGTGGGTCCTCGAGAGACACACCTACCACGCCATGGCGTTCCTCTCCCGGGCCTACAACTTCCAATGGAGCAGGTTGGTATAAACTGACTCTAAGGCCCACTATCGGCACGGCATGGCAAGGCATGACTGCCAAAGTATACCTCGGCTGTCATCGGTATGCCTAAGGACGCCTCGGCATACCCCGGCAGACTTCGGTATTGTAAGTCATACCTAAGGACGCCTCGGCATAGCGCGGCAGACTTCGGTACTGTAAGTCATACCTAAGGACGCCTCGGTGTACCCCGGCAGACTTCGGTAGTGTAAGGCATACCTAAGGACGCCTCGGCATACCCCGGCAGACTTCGGTACTGTAAGTCATACCTAAGGACGCCTCGGCTTACCTCGGCAGACTTTGGTACTGTAAGTCATACCTAAGGACGCCTCGGTGTACCCCGGCAGACTTCGGTAGTGTAAGGCATACCTAAGGACGCCTCGGCATACCCCTGCAGACTTCGGTACTGTAAGTCATACCTAAAGACGCCTCGGCTTACCTCGGCAGACTTTGGTACTGTAAGTCATACCTAAGGACGCCTCGGTGTACCCCGGCAGACTTCGGTAGTGTAAGGCATACCTAAGGACGCCTCGGCATACCCCGGCAGACTTCGGTACTGTTAGTCATACCTAAGGACGCCTCGGCATAGCGCGGCAGATTGGTAGTGTAAGGCATACCTAAGGACGCCTCGGCATACCCCGGCAGACTTCGGTACTGTTAGTCATACCTAAGGACGCCTCGGCATAGCGCGGCAGATTGGTAGTGTAAGGCATACCTAAGGACGCCTCGGCTTACCTCGGCAGACTTCGGTAGTGTAGGGCATACCTAAGGACGCCTCGGCTTACCTCGGCAGACTTCGGTAGTGTAGGGCATACCTAAGGACGCCTCGGCTTACCTCGGCAGACTTCGGTAGTGTATGGCATACCTAAGGACGCCTCGGCTTACCTCGGCAGACTTCGGTAGTGTAGGGCATACCTAAGGACGCCTCGGCTTACCTCGGCAGACTTCGGTAGTGTAGGGCATACCTAAGGACGCCTCGGCTTACCTCGGCAGACTTCGGTAGTGTATGGCATACCTAAGGACGCCTCGGCTTACCTCGGCAGACTTCGGTAGTGTATGGCATACCTAAGGACGCCTCGGCTTACCTCGGCAGACTTCGGTAGTGTAGGGCATACCTAAGGGCACCTCGGCATAGAGCCTATTGCGGCCCTACGCAGACCCCGGCATGCCAGAGAACTCCTCGGTATCCCCGAGAATTCTTCAACATCCCTAAGCAGACCTCATCATGCCTGAGAACTCCTCGGCATCCCTGATAATTCCTCGGCATTTCTAGGTAGGCCTCGCCATGCTCAGAACTCCTCTGCATCCCTTAGAATTCTTCGGGTTGCCTAATCGGACCTCGGTATGCCTAATAACTCCTCCGTAGAATTGCCGTCAGTGTGCACCTGCGTGTAGGCATGCCGAAGGATCCCTTCCCATGCCGTGCCGATAGTGGGCGCCGGGCCTAACCTACACTCTGATTTCTGATTCAAGGCCAAACAATCTACCACATGCAGTGGCGGTCACATAATAGGGTATTTGACAAGAGTAAAATTAAATTGGTTTTTCATTAACAACAGATAAACATTATAAAAATACTAGGAAAACATCAATCTTTTATTTGTTTGCTATTTTAAGATTTTTAGATTCAGAAAATCCCAGAATAAGGGCGCTGTTTGATTGTGACGTCACAAGATAGTAATCCCTATAAATTAAATAGTAACGGAGAGTTTTTGATGTTTCATAAAAAGCTGATTTGACTTTGGTCAAATACCGTACCTAGGGACGCTTGCGTTTTCCCCATATAATTGAAGACTGAGCCCTTTCATATGACAACCCATTTCCTGTAATCAATTATATAAAATTCTAGACCACTTTTCAATTATTAATAAAATTAATGTCAAATTTTCTTTACTAAAAACCGATGCGGCCAAGCAAGTTGTACAACTATGCCAAATTTCAAGTTGATAGCATTTGTAGTTGTTGAGAAAACCTGCTGTGACATACAGACAGACAGACAGACAGACAACGAAGTCACCATAAGAGTTCCTTTTTCACCAATTTGGTACGGAACCCTTAAAAGCCTTAAAAACCCTTAAAAGGATGTGATTAAACACGGGTGTCCGAGGCCACATGCATCTTCTTTACATTGTATAAAATGAAGTCGCTTCCGCGGTCTGTTCGCTTAGATCTTTTAAACTACTCAACGGATTTTAATGCAGTTTTCATCAATAGATAGAGTACCTAATTCAAGAGGAATGTTTATATGTATAATATATTCTTGTTTATGTACGGGTGTTACAGAAAACTAGTGTCCGACCGAAATTTCGGTTTCGGTTTCGGTTTCGGCCAGTTTCGGCCAAAAAATCAAGTTTCGGCCCGAGTTTCGGTTTCGGCCAAAAACGGCCGAACCTTTCGGCCGCGCCGAAACTTACAACATCGTACCTTCGGGTCGCGCTCGGCTAACGTCGGGCGCGCTCGGCACGGCTGGCAATATGGCGTCACTCGCCTGACTCCGCCGGCAACTACCTAAATCAGTGCGCTTTGCTCGTGTTACTTTGTGTTACAAATAATGTATTTTTTCACTTTATAGGGTAGTTAAATTTTCAAACAGAACCTCTGTAACTGTGCTGAAATTTCATTGTGATAAATCTTTGAAAGTAGAAACCTGTAATTGACAAGATTTCATATTTTCAAGACTTTAATTTTATTCATTTTATAGATACTGTTTGGCAGGAGGAAGACACTAATAGTTTTAAATTTTCTCTAGAATTAATAATTATTTTATTATTAATTTATTAAGATGTACTTATATTCTAAAAGGGCGTAACTTCATTTCTACGACACAATGGACATATTATGTTAGTCCAATCTGTATATAAAAAAAGTATCATGTCAACCGATAATTCTCTAAGGGCCACTTGCACGAAAAGTTTAACCCTGGGTTAAGACACTAACTCGAGTTAAAATGACAGTTTTCGTATGAGTCTAACGTCTACTAACTCGAGTTAGTGCCTTAACCCAGGGTTAAATTCTGCGTGCAAGTGGCCCTAAATATCTATCCATCTGCAAATTGTCAATGTCAAATTTGAAGTATGACAGATTTTTTTCTCGTGAAAAAGGCAATGGTATTATATCTATTCAGGCATAGTATTGGTAAAACTCGATATTTTTATTAACTTACTTGTAATTTTGTAAATAAAGAAAAATAAATCTAAATAAATATTTTGCCGTGTTCAGGAGGTAAAACCCTTTCGATTCGTATAGTAATTTGCAGGTGTCACCAAAATGAAATGTTGTCAATATAGGTCGGCGAAATATTAATTTTAGAAAAAAACGGGCTTACTAATATTTTTTCGACTTTTTAAGGACTTTTTTTTTATAAAAGGTTCGGTTTCGGTTTCGGTTTCGGCCGAAACTACAATGAAACCGAACCTTCGGTTTCGGTTTCGGTTTCGGCAAAATAACATGTTTCGGTCGGTCACTACAGAAAACTAACATAAACGGAAGCGGAGCGAGGGCGGGTTGCTAGTAATGTCATATTAAAATCTCTTCACCTTAACCAAATTTTGTGACAGATGGAACGCGACCGCCGGCTCCCGCAACATCATCATGCAGCTTCGAGAAGCAGTCGATAAGAAACGGCAGGTGATGATTATAGGGCGGACTATGGGTGCTATATGGTGACGAAAGCATAACATGGATAAGACTTTTATTAACCATACTCAGTCCACTAGAACAGGGACCATTAAAGGGGTCAAGTGGACTTTTTGTACATTCAAATCCATTGATGGAGTAAAGTGGGCTTTAATTTATACTAAAATACATTTGAACTCGTTAACACCTTTTGATACGCTAGGATCCTTGAGTTAAAATGCATATTTCAAAGATTTTTTGAATATAGAGGTATTTTAGAGTAACAGTTGCCTATGAAATTGCCGTATTTATTACGTGTTTTATTTCGTACGGAATTTATTTATTTTAATTTTAACTTCCAAATTATTTTTAAATTTTTTTTTTAATGCACTATGTTACAAACGTTTTAGATACAAATAATATGGTTCAATTTCTTACTTATTGTTTAAAATTAAAGTGTGAACTCAACTCTATTCATGTGCTGCGAGTTCAAGTGTTTCAATTACTCAGAGTTTTATTAAGCTAACTGTTTTTAAGTACCTAATTAAGATATATACACTGTGTTTTTTTTGATTTACGATAACTTTAAGGGAACGTTATTTAGGTCAAATAAAGTTAATTTCCCAAAGACAGACAAATGATAACTCTTACGGTTTTAAAGATATTTAATTTTTAAATTTAATCAGTTAATCACGTTGAACTAGTATAAAGGGCTCTTAATTGATAACAACAATTTTCTTTTAATTCTTATGAGTAAAGAGTTTCCAATTGTTAGGTTTGTATACGCGTCCATGGAATTAGTATACTAACGTACATCTGGAAGGTGCACTACACCGATAACGCGAGCCGAAAGAAATGTACTAAAGCTTACTGCGTCCGTTTCTAAAGGTGACCATATTTGAATTGCAATTTACGGACAAATTATTTTTACAAGCCGCCGGTAGTAAACGAAACAATATTTACTTATTCAACTGATTGTTTCCAAAATCGATATCTGTGGATCTGTGGATCTGTGTGGTCACTGACAACTAATCCGTTGACAAATTGAGGAAAAGTAGCAGCCATCTTGAACTTTTTAGTTATTCAACTGATTGTCGCCAAAACCGATATGGGTAAAAATCAAAATAAATGTCCAGTTAAAGAGTTTTGTCATCGTAACGAAACTGTTGGTTGCCGTCAAACATACGTCATTTTGTAATGAAATTGTAAGTTAGACATCATTTAAGTGACATTTAAATAGCGTCTTTATGTACATTTATTTAGATTTTTACCCATATCTGGGCATCATCTGTGTGATCTCCGTCAACGAATCCGAGGACAGACTGAGAAAACGTAGCTGCCGTCTTGAACTTCTTAATAAGAGCAGGTAGAACAAAATACAAGTATTGAAAGCTTTCAAACAAAATGTAGTATTAAGTTGTCATTCAAGTGTCAATTTCGAATAATAGGAGACCACACAGAATACACAGATCCCCAGATCCACATACAGGTACCTACATTTCTTTCGGCTCGCGTTATCGGTGGAATGCACCTTTCAGATGTACGTTAATACTTACTAATTCCATGGTCATGCCAACATTGACGTATTTGACACTCACTATTAGTTAACTCTAAAGGCCCTTTTAGAATGATCAAAGATATAACATTCAATTACTTTGTTCTAAACAGAAAAAAAAAAATTTTTTGCAATATTTCAAAATCAAATCTACCAATTAGTTTCTATGGATATATCTAGTAATATGCCGAAGTTATCGTAAATCAAAAAAAACACGGTGTATAATACAGCTTAGAAGTGTCCAATATTCCTGACAGAATTTTGTTTGGTTTGAATTTGACGTTAACCACCGTTTTCATAAAATTCTCCATATAAAACGACAATTTCGTAGGTAAGGACCTAATATTAATATGTATTTTATACATAGGTACATTAAATCACGCCTGTTTCCCTGAGGGGTAGGCAGAGACTACTTCTTTCCACTTACTACGATCCTGACAAACATCTTTCGCTTCTTCCAAATTCATCTATTTCATTCTAAACTAAATGAAGTTAAGTTTACTTCGGTTTCCGTTGATATTATGGTGTTATCATTGAGTGATTGTATGGTATCTCTTTACATCTGTTATCTCTGCACTTGAGTGACGGTATTCGGATGATATCGAAATCATCTTCATCCACTATTATATTTACTTTGATCTATTTATCTATAGTTTTATCGAAATTTCGCAGATGCGTAGTCCAAAAAAAAAACCTGTAGTTTTTTCTTTAGTTTGACTTCTAAATCAATTAGTTTACATCGCCTGTTATGATATTATTTATTATTTATTTATTTAACCTTTATTGCACAAAATAAAGTACAAATGGCGACCTTAATGCCTAATGGCATTATCTACCAGTCAACCAAATAATCATACGGAAACTAACAAAAGTAGTGCACAGAAAAAGAAAGACCAAAAACAAAGCAAAGAACATAATATATGTTATATGTAAGTATATGTTATTTGTGAGTATCTGGTCAATAGCTTTTCCTCTGTCCAAGGTTGTTTGGAAGAGATCGCTATTTAGCGGTAAGACCGCCTTTGATATACCTACCTGTAATTTAAATATACTATTTTATTATATATTTTAATATGCCTACATTACAACTGGCAGTACACTTTGGTACCTTGTCGCTTTAACGCATTTGACAGATTAGTTCAAACATTACGTTAAAGTGACACAGCACTAAAGTGTCAAGCTACTTTATAAAGCCGACCGTACTAAAATAGATATCGTGAAAATCACAAAAATTGACTTAGTCTCAAACTAAGCTCTAGGCTTGAAATATACAGGGTGTTTGGCAGTCGGGTGTAGGGGTTTTAAGGGATGATACGAGGGCTGCCTTTTAAGTTCTGTCGTTTGCAAACCTCCCGTGATTGCATAAAAAAGAACTAGTGTCATCTTAAAATATTTGAATTTAGAATTCGAAAACAAAAGAATGACTCGAAATCGGCCCAACCGTTTTAGTACAGCGTTCGTTCAAAGTTGACAAGTCAGTTGTGAAAATGGAAATTTCGAAGGAAAATTTACGTGCGATAATTTTTTACAACTTCAAAAGGGGCTTAACGCGACTTCAGTGCTTCGAAGAGTTGACTACGGTTTTCAATGATAAAGCACCATGCCTCCGGACTGTGGAACGCTGGTATTTAGAATTTCAACGTGGTTGCTCTAGTCTTGGTGATAGACATCGTGAAGGTCGACCAAAAACAGCCGTAACCCAGGAGAACATTGATGCTGTACGGCAACTGATCGTCGAAGATCGCCATGCGACATACCGTGAGATAGAAGCTTCCTTAAGTATTTCAGGGACCAGTGTTCACAGTATTTTGCATGATCACTTAGGCCTAAAAAAGTTGATCTCACGCTGGATACCACATTTACTCAGTGAAGACCAAAAAACGGCTCGCGTTCGATGGTGTCGTAAAACTCTGCGGCAATTCAACCAAGGAAACTCGAAACATGTTTACGACATTATCAGTGGTGACGAATCTTGGATATATGCCTACGATCCCGATTCTAAACAGCAGTCGACTGTTTGGGTGTTCCAAGATGAGCCAAAACCAACCAAAGTAATACGCTCACGGAGCACTTCGAAAAAAATGGTCGCCACGTTTGTGGCGAAAAGTGGCCACGTTGCCACCATCGTGCTCGAGGATCGTAAAACGGTTAATGCTGACTGGTATACCACTGTCTGTTTACCAGAAGTCATCGGCGAGTTTCGAAAAAATAACCCAAGACGTCGTATAAGACTGCACCACGATAATGCGAGCTCGCACACAGCCCGGCAAACAATTGCGTTTTTAAAAGAGCAAAACGTCGAAATTCTGGAACACCCGCCGTACAGTCCAGACTTAAGCCCTAACGATTTTTTTACTTTTCCAAAAATCAAGCAACGACTTCGTGGTCAACGGTACCAGATGCCTGAAGAAGCCGTTGAGGCATACAAAACGGCCATTTTGGAGACCCCGACTTCGGACTGGAATAAGTGTTTCGAAAACTGGTTCGATCGAATGAAAAAGTGTATTACATGTCACGGTGATTACTTTGAAAAACAATAAATACCATTTAACACTTAAATTGTCTTTAGATTTTCCAAACGACACAACTTAAAAGGCAGCCCTCGTAGTAAGGGTCATTCTGAACATTTTTGACCACATTTACTATTATGCTAAGTTCCACGGTTTCCGAGATATTGATCATTTTAATAGGATTTTTTGTCATTTTTCCTTATTTTCGTGATACGAAAAACCCCTTAATTCAAGTATTAATTTAAAAAAAAACAGTGTTTTCTTGCATTACTTGAATCACTATGAAATAAGGAAGTTTTAAAGCTACATGTCATTTTTTTTTCTTTACAACTTTTTGAGTAAACGCGCAAGAGTTACTTTCTCCATACTAAGAGAACCCCGCGTTTGTTTTTCACCAAGTATAGAAAAACCAATTTTGTGAGGTTACTCAAAAAGTTGTAAGGAAAAAAAAATGGCATGTAGCTTTAAAACTTCCTTATTTCATAGTGATTCAAGTCATGCAAGAAAACACTGTTTTTTTTTTAATTAATACTTGAATTAAGGGGTTTTTCGTATCACGGACATAAGGAAAAATGACAAAAAATCCTATTAAAATGATCAATATCTCGGAAACCGTGAAACTTAGCATAATAGTAAATGTGGTCAAAAATGTTCAGAATGACCCTTACTATCATCCCTTAAAACCCCTACACCCTACTGCCAAACACCCTGTATATATACTAGACGAGCGTACCTATGAAGAAAAATATTTTAGGAAAAATGTTCGTGTTTTTACAAAAACTAACGTAACGCCTGAAGTATTTTTTTATGTCAGCCTTAACGGAGCCTCGACAAAAAATCAATGACGTCATATTGTATAAGTCCCTTATAAATTGCATTAGATTATTTTAAATTGATATCTTTTGTCTAAATAAAAAAATCCATCTCAGCCATCTCTATAGTTACGCGAACGACTGTGACATACAAACTTGGACAGATTTGACAAAATTATAATAAATTCCGTTTTTGCCATTTATCTGCGGGACCCTAAAACCGTTATTAGACGAAAATATAACTTAATTAATTATTTAACAGTAATTAAATGAAAAACTGACTATCAGACTTGACACGTTATCTTTGCAGGCGAAATTCAACCTACTGTACGCGACACCTCAAAGGGCGACGATACTAAAATGCAATGAAGTCAGTCAAGAACTGACTATGGAACCCATGGTGGGGCTAACGGTGAGTGGAATTTGACACTATGGCTTCCAATAGTTACATCGGTTCCTCTAACAGATTAATTTCGCGTAGCCATAGATGTAGGACAACATAGATCCCTTGTAACAAAATGTCAAGCGTACCACCTTTTAATTAAAAAAAAATCAAAATGCAAAATTCAAAATATTTATTCAGTAAATAGACCAAATGAGGGCTCTTTTACACGTCAGTAATATAGAGTGAGTCTACCAGCGCTTCGGACAAGACCATCATTGCGGAGAAGAAGCAAGAAACTCCAGCAGAAGGTCTTCTGTGTACAACACAATTTGTAGCCAATATTATTTGATAAACCGCAAATCACTGACTGCAAACTTACGCATACTAATGCAGTCACACACTGACACACCTAAAAAGTGGTACACTTGAGATTCAATCGAAAGCAGTCATATAAAGACGCCTCCTTTTAACGGGCATTTGTAACAGGTGCGAAGAGTACTATTATATAAGCCGTTTTTATACTCCTGCCTCTATGGTTAGATCGGTTCCTCAAACTGACTAATTTTGAAGGGCCATAGCACCCAGAAATAGGAGCTCCGCAATTGCGGGGCTCCGTCAACTCAGTGAAATTGATTTTGAATTGAGAAAATATGCCAGTGGGGCAAATCCAAAACGGAAAATATGCAATTGGTAAAAAAAAACAATGTGAAGAAACACGATTGGAAAAATGCAAATGGAACTATTGCCATTTGGAAGTTTTGGAACAAGGCCCAGTTTTATAAAGGCCCGTTAGTAAATATGTCCGATCAAATTTTAGTCACTTCATACAAGTTTTGACATTCCTGACCGAAATTTGATCTAACGGATCTTTATAAAAGCCAGCCTTAGTCTATTGGGGTAACCGATGTCCCCGTGAACTGCAGGTTTAAAACCAGTGAAGATCGACGTCAAAGGAGTTGTATGTTACAGTTTTACCCGGACCTGTTCACACTGAACATGTCCTACGGCTCGGTGGACGCACGCCGAGCCACGTTCGAAATGAAGTTCAGTTTGGTGGAGACAGTCTTCGCCTTGCTGCAGGAACTCAAATTATCCAGCTATTCGTAGATACTTTTGTGAACCGAGTGGAATATAGAGCAATCATGAATCGAAAAGGTGTTTTTAATTTCTTAACCTTTTTAAACAAAAGCACAATTGTGCAAACTGTGGTTACAGAATACGGTATTTGACAGAAGTCAAATCAGCTTCTTTTTATGAAACATCAAAAACGCTCCGTTACTATGGAATTTATAGGGATTACTATCTTGTGACGTCACAATCAAACAGCGTCCTTATTGTTGGAATTTTGGATTTAAAAATCTTAAAATACATACATACATACATAAACTCACGCCTTTATTCCCAGAGTGGGGTAGGCAGAGCTACAGAATTACCAACAACTCTAAAAATTTGTTAATAATTCTGTAACCACATTTTGCACTTTTAGGCTAAGATGTTTACCAGTGTATTAGTGACAGGTTGCAAGCCCATCGCCTAACAGTACTATACGCCTTTATTCCCTTAGCCGTCTCTTACGACATCCACGGGAAGATATGGAGTGGCACTATTCTAACCCGGCAACCACACGGTATTTTTTAACCTTTTTAAACAAAAGCACAATTGTGCTAAATGTGGTTACAGAATACGGTATTTGACAAAAGTCAAATCAGCTTCTTTTTATGAAACATCAAAAACGCTCCGTTACTATGGAATTTATAGGGATTACTATCTTGTGACGTCACAATCAAACAGCGTCCTTATTGTTGGAATTTTGGATTTAAAAATCTTAAAATATCAAACATAAATAAAAGATAATAAAAGATTGATGTTTTCCTAGTATTTTTGTTAGTGAAAAACCAATTTAATTTCACCCTTGTCAAATACCCTATTATCTACAACTTTTTTAGAGTTGGTAATTCTGTAGCTCTGCCTACCCCACTCATGGAACGAAGGCGTGAATTTATTTATGTTTGTATGCAAACCTTTTTAAATGCCATTGTTAATATATACTATTAATTAGACAGCTATTAGACAGAGATCGGATATGCACTGTGACGTCATATAACTTTATTATGGTTATTTAACTAATACAAATATTATTTTTTCTCGACTGTTACATGCGTCGGCGTTTATTGAAGTTGAGAAAAAATTACATGAATATTCCGTTATTTCGACGTGGATTATTATTTTCCCACTTGTGTTACCTGCTGGAAGGGTTAAATAATACACAGATTACAATAAACAAATTCTCTATTCATTTATTCCATGGATAAAAAAAACTAATAACTACCAACAGTAAAAAATAATCCTCAGTTGCCTACCCACGTGAAAACAACGTATAAAAAACGTCGGCGTAACATATTAACTTCGTACGTTACTACTCGCTTTTTGACCAAGTATCCTATTTAAAAAAGATTGTAATTGTTGCATTTATTTAGGCATATGTATATAAATGGCATACATATATAAATCCTTTCCTTACATACCATAACACTTATATGAAAACTTCTATTGTGTTACAAAAAACGAAAAAATGTCGGTAACAAAAGAGAAATATATGTATGGCGCGATTAAGTCTCGTTTAAAATAACAGTGTGAGCATCGCGAAAGAATAACACAATTAAAAAAAAAGTTTCCATATTTTTATTATGATGCATGGTGCCCGTGCTGGGATACTTACTGAATAAACATCTTTTATCATTTTTTATATGATATATGTAAGTAAATTATTCAAAGTTTTGGAGGAATATTTTTGGACCCTATTTTCTCGAATCCAAAACGGATGCAGTACGAAATGTACTATTGGCTCAACGTCAACGTCAGAGTTCGGTAGTTTTAACTTTAATATTAACATTAAAATAGTAACAAAATAAAAACTTTAAAATTAATTTATAAAAAGATCTGTTATGGGCAAATAGGACATGAAAGTTTAATACTTAAACTCAAATGCTTGTATACTAATTTCTTATTTAAATATATATTTTTTAATTGTTATTGCACTTGTTTATTGTTATACATTAGAATAATATCTAATGTTATTTCACTCTGACCTATAGAGGCGTCTCTGTCGATCGGAAAGCGAGTAGCAAGCACGGCTATGACGCGAACTTGGCAGTTGATTTTTTTTTATAATAATATATACAATCTTCAAATTATTTCTATCATTACAACAAAATACCCCAATGCTTTCGAAAAATAGTAATTATTTGATATTTTTATTGTAATATTTCACTGATCTTTCTATAGATTTTTATTAAAACTTCGAACATATTTTGGATTTCAAAGATTTTTTTCTATAATAAAACAAAGTAAGTACCGAAAAAAAAATGGTTGCAAAACTTATAAAACTAGTGATTTTAATATATGTAATTTATAAGCAAGCATTGAGGCATTTTTACAAAGGATTGCATTAAAAGTTACTACATATAAGACTCTTTTTGTCTAAAATTTTCGAGTCTTTGTTACATGAGAAAAAAAAGTTTTTTGTTACATTTAATTTTAAGCTATTCCCAAATTCACATCAAGTTAAACAAATGTCGAAATGTGATTTTGCTTACGTTTGAGGGCTAACTTTTTGGCGAATAAAAAACATTACATCGCTTGTTTCGGAAAATGACGGTCCATAAAATGGGGAAAAGTTAGCCCTCGGTTTTTTTTAATCCACGAATTTTTACGGAGTGAAAAACATATAACCTCCATAGTTAAAAATTCGATGGATATTTTTTTTATTTTTATAATAACCCCGTGCTATGATAAATAAAATCTATGATAGAAGCGAGTTTTTTTTAAATTAAAAAACTAAATCTAAGATTACCTGTTTTATATCTTAATATTTACACAAATAAATGAATAAATGATTTAAAAGTTTTTTAATATAATTGTGGGTTCCCTTCGCTGGGATAAAAATCATACCCAATACCTATTTGTTTATGATGCAATCATAGGGCGGTGATAGGCACGGCCCAAAGTTCGCTAACGCTAATTTTAAAAAAAATGTTTATTTCGTTTTTCTCGATTTCAACATTCCCAACAAAATGGCAGTAAGGGAACGTGAACTATGCATATATCAACGGGCACATCTTTATCGTTACCACAATTCTGGTAACAAAAAATATGTTTTCATGCAGTTCCTTTAAATCGGGAAAGTGACGAGTATATGAAACGAAATTTTCAAGAATGCTCATATCGTTTTTTTACATGTCAAAAATCGCGCGTACAAAAATGACAACGGCCATTTTGAAATTACGTGACATAAATTACGTATGATTTAAAAATATAATAAATCATTACACTATAATATTACTATATTACTCCCAAGCCGTTGTACAGGCTATGTTCTGCTGGTTAAAACATAGAGAAGTAAACGTAAATATAGAAAAAATACCTATGGTGCGACGTGTAAGCTGTAGATATATAGATTAGGCTAGTACCAAAGGGCAAACCGCTCAGATGAATAAAAGCCCCGCATGGCGGGGCTCAGTGCTTACAATATTCCACGGATAAAAAATCTATAGGGTAAATCGTCAATAACTGGCCACTTTAGAAAGTGTCATTTAGTTACACTAGCCATCAAATTTCTTACTGACGCTGTTAGTAAAGATACTTGGACAGTACTCCGGGTAATATATAAGGATCTAGGTATTCTAGTTTAATCGCAAAAATGGGAGCAAATCTCTTGCTTTACACATTTTATTGCAAAGTGGCCAGTTACCGGAGGGTGGCCAGTAATAGGCGATATACCGTAGATTATTTTTCTGGTATAACCAGTAAAACATAACAGTGGTACAGCGGGACAGGAGGTCGTAACAGTATTATCTGCCGTGCAAAATTAAAGAGCAGTAAGTGCACAAATCTACCACCATAACTTGGACGCCATCTCCTCACAGCTCCTCAAGGCTGGAGACCATGTTATGGTGGTGTTAGTGTTCACTTACTGGAGTTTAAATTTTGTTCGGCAGTTATATAAGGTGACTCTGACGTTAGGGTCCTAAATACATGGATCGGTTCTACTCCTGAAACTAAAGTTCTTCTGTTAGTTGTTAAGACTGCACCGAGCAAACGCCGAGCGTCCAGTGGCGCCCTCATTACTATTATTGTGTTTTCTAATAAACTAAAGTATTTTCTTGAAATTGGTCTGTAGGTTTTTGTACTACAAATGAAAACACAAGTTATAGGGTGTATCACATAGTTTAATAACAATTCACCTTCGAGTTATCAACTTAACGGGAAAAGGTAAAAGTGGCCACCTTTTCCCGTTAAGCTGACTACTCAAAGGGTAATTGTTATTAAAGTTTGTTACGTATCCCATAAATTGTGTTTTTACTTGCGCTACAAAAACGTATCGTCTGATTGCAAGGAAATTCTTTAGTTAATTGGAAAACACAATAATAGTAATGAGGGCGCCACTGGACGCTCGACGTTTGCTCGGCGCAGTCTTAAGGATAGCTTTGTGTATACAAGGATGCAAATTGAGTGAATAAAATTTGACGCCTAAATCACTGTCACTATTCTCCCCTGTGAAGACGAATGGCGGTAGCTGCAACCTTATTACCAAAGCGAGAGGTTGTATCTGCTTTGGCTATTGAGTTGGAGATATCGCCTTTTGGCTTATGAGGGTAGTATTATAAGAAAGAAAGGTGAAACGAGTAAGCTACAGAACGATTGAGGTGTTTGTATGTCCACCAGCTCTCTATAATACCAGCTTTAGCCTTATTATTAGTTGCTAAGGGTCTGCAGATATTTATGACACCTTGGTAAAAATGTTATACGTCATATTTCTGGTATTTCATGTGGGTGGTGGTACCCACTTGAGAGATTTGTTGTTCCATATGTCCGCATCATTTTTTTTCCTTATCGCTATAGCTGCTGGAAACGGATATTCATTTGTCTAACTTTCACCCAGTGCCATAGACGCATATGTGCGTTCTGGATAAATTGCAAGAATATTGTACTTAGTTAAGGGCTCAATTAAAAAATCCTTAACAATCCTTAACTTTTTCCTTTGTGTAACGAAGATTAGTCATATAATCATATGGATAACTTTCGTTACACAAAGGAAACACAATGGAAGTAAGTTAACGTTGTCTCAATTAAGCCCTTAACTATATACAATGTTTTGCAATTCACCCTTCTTACTTCGTTCGTATATGCGTTTCCCTACGTTCACCCAGTGCCTTAAACGCGTATGTGCGTGTTCGTAGATTTCTAAATGTGACATCTACCGATTTAAAAAATGACACGTTTGTAGAAAACTATAAAATAATCGAATTTTACGTCCAAATATTTATATAGAAAGTTCCCACTTTGTTACCGACTTTGGTAACAAAAAAGGAAGTCTATACAATTATAGTAATTTCCATGAAATTTTTCAGAAATGCTCATTATGAATCGCTTTAATTATTTTAAAGCAGCCTCCTTTTTTTGTCTCGCTCACTCTCATTCGCACCTATGCAAGCGTACCTTTAGCTGAACCCGAAAGTGTTCCACACAAATATATTTTTTTTATCAATGAAGTAACACACGTTTATCTATGACGACACATGTGCGTTTATCGGCGTCGCGACACGACCATGGCGACTTTATGCATCATATAAAGAATAGTCAAATAAATTTTAGAGTGAAACTAATTTCTAATAGTAAACGAAATGACGATTGCAATCAAAAAATGTCCTAATCATTCTTTTTTTTATGTACTTACAATTCGCTAGCATGGTTTAAATCTATATTACAACTTGAATCATAGCATTTATTATCTAATGTTTGTTTCTCAGGTCTGTTGCAAGGCAATATGTTATACTCTATGTCATAAAATTGATATCCTATCACAAGTCCGAAATTCCGTTTTCCAGCTGTTTCATTTGTCCGAAAACTCATTAGTTAGAAAATATATTATTTCTGAACTCATTAACTTTTCAAAATGTCTAAACAGATATCCATAGAACAGTTTTATTTATTTAATTTTTAGAAGAGTTTTATAACAATCCAGGAAAGTTAAACTAATGAAAATTCGGACAAACGTAAAAGTTGCGGAAGGAAATTCGACTTTGTGATATAACCCATAAAATAGCTCTCAAATGATTGAATTTCCACTTACAATTACAATATCGACACTTAAAACTTTTTAATTTAACATTTAATATTACCTGAAGTTTTTTTAAATTCAATCATTCGAGAGTTTTTCTCTATAGCTCCCAATAATTACAAAATATGTGAAAAATAATATATTTACTCCGATTATTACACTTATTCATGATTTTATCGCTCTATTTAGTTCTTATCAGTTTTTAATGCTTTATTATACATTCAACGCATATCATAAACGTTAAATACGTAATAGTTAAAAATGTGCTATCCTTGTCTCACGCGCGACAAGTTAATTTACTAAGAAACGGGTCAAACATGTTTAAACTAAAAGTTTTCATTTATGAACACGAGGTTTTATTCGAATTGTTAGAATCATATACGTAACGATATTTAGTCAAAAATAGTATTTAGTCAAGCTTTTCTGAATAATAAAAAATATGTGAATGCCAAGAACGCACATATGCGTTCAATTATAATTGAGCTAAAAATGTCTAAAGCAAGCCATAATAAGTAATGTTGCCATTTGAATATTTATACATCTAATGCAAGCATTAAAAACCGATGCCATACAGAAAACCAAATTTACATCGATTACCTAGATCTTATATAACATTAACATCTGAGTGCAAATCTGGCCCAAAATTACAGTTTCTCGCTGACTTATAAATACTCGACGCAAACGCGCCGCCACAAAGCAGAGTTATAAATTAAAAAATAATTGCATTACCAAGCTACGACGCATATGAGCGTCCAGCATCGCTTCATCGCGTTTATCAAACTTCTAATTTGATTTCTCATCAAGCTTGAGCTGTTAGAACGTCAAATTGTAACGTCGGAATCTTTCCCATCTATTTCATCGGACGCGTCATATAACGCGGACACAGACATGTAACCACG